>JARHVA010001173.1:3155000-3427500 GCA_037957365.1 Torreya grandis | reverse complement strand
TGTAACTTTGATTAATTCTAATACGAGCTAGGGAGATTTGGCAAACTCTTTGACGTGATTTACAAGGTCATTGTACTTTTACTTGTGATCATTGTTTAAATGGATTTATTTCTGACATTGAGAAGTGAAGTTCAAACTTGAAAATTAAGTTACTCTTAAAGGTCTACTATGTTATATATATCATATCTAGATGGGTGTATAGAAATCAAATAATATTGAGATGATGGGATTATTTATACTATTCACTTTGATAAGAATCATCTATTTTGATTCTCTGTAATAGTATGCTAACATTTTTATATAATAAGATTATAAGTTGTAAGGTTTGATGTTGAGTTTGGTTACAATAAACCTAATGTCATTTTGATGTTGAAGTGTAATGTTTATTCCAAAGGTTGGGTTACTTTATGAATTATTGCATGTAAGTTATCTTCATATGTTATGTTTTGTTGTTTAAATATTTATTTAATTTGTTTATTAATTTCTAAAAATGAAGTTTTAAGGGATAAAAATGTCTTGCTCGACGTAAGTTGACCCCTTTTATTTTGACTATTTTCATAGTGCAATTTGGTGAGATTCCAAAGCCAAAAAAAGTGTAGCAAAATAATATTCTTTTATCGATTCAATAGTATCTTGTTTATGTTCATTTTGAATTTGAGTTTGAGTAGATGGTATCTATATGTCTATTGTCCACTGGGTCAAATGAAAAATTATGTTCTTAGAGATGGTCATTAGCTTGGTGTGTTTCACCTTTAAAAAAAAAACCCATGTAGGAACTTTGTGTTTGATAACTATAGTGGTTATAGTATTATTTAAAGATATCAATGTATAATATTAGTCCTTAATCTAAATTTTGAACAATCTTTATGTAACATTTAATGCATTGATGTTAAATCTAAGCTAGCACTTGATTAATATAATTACTTCTAGTAGTGATTTAAAATTTGTTTATTTTTGAGTTGAAGACTGTGTTGAGGAGGAAAATTAACATCAGTTATGTGAAAGAAGTAATCATTTTGATAAATAAATATTGTGAATTTTAATATTCATAATTTTATGATAGTGTTAGTGTTAAGAATACATTAATAAAATTATAAAATAACATTAAGAATATTACATGGTAATAAAGTAGTGGTAATATCAAACTTGAAATATAATGGGTTTGATTTACCTTGGCATTGTGAAATTATTTATTAATTATAATATGAAGTATTAGTAATATAAATAGCATTTATAGTTAAAATTAATGAGTAAAGCTAATATATTCTAATTCATATTATCACTGAGTGTCTGGATGTAAATATAATAACTCACACAACTTAATCATTGTACAAACCCATTTTGGATTGGTTAACCATGATGAGTCTTGAGGCTCCCTTGAAATATTGTTAAAAGAGTGAAATAATATTGAGACTTAAATTTTCCTACTTAAAAGCATGGTTGGATACATCATCCTCTAGGTGCTTATTGATGATTGGATGATAGTGTGCTCTCTTATGAGATTTAGTGCAAGTTTTCACTAAGTTTTTCTTGTTCAATAAATCAACCAATTTGACTTAGAAATAGGATTCAATTAACAACTAAAATTAAGTTTGTATGGAACAAAAACTTGAAATCTCTAGAAGTATCATTTTTGAATCAGGTTCTATATCCATAAATTCTATACCCTGTTATGATAATATTTGGTGGATCTAGTTTTGGAGACATTTGACAATTTTTTACACCCGATTTCTTTATTCAACTTGCAAATTTGATTCTAAATAAAGTTGCCAAAAATAGTTAAAGGATTCTTGTAGAGAAACCAAAACTTTTTAGTAATTCTTATTACCTTTAAATTTATATAAAAGCATTTAGTTTCTAATTTTATATATGTTTTCTATTTTAGTGACCCTTTTTCAAACCAATTTTATTCAAAAAAATCTACCATTCTTGATTTTAGTCTATGAGGTCACTCTGGAATGGGTGTTGCATTGATCATCTAGCTTAACATTTATTAAATCTAAAAATTGTAACCTCTTACCTTAAGTTTGATATTCACGTTTAACCATTTGTATTTAATTTTCAACTCCGTTTGATATTTTTAACTGGTCATCTTTATACCCTATTTGTTAGTGGTTCCCTAGGAGAGTTAGAATCATGTTGTTAAGTCTAGTTTGATTTAGACTTTTCATGTCACATTTTTGTTACCTTAGGTCTATTTTATGACTTTTATGAGTTGTCATTATCTTAAATAATTTGTTTTCAACCTTGAATTAATTTATAATATTTTTGGGATATTTTATACAAAGTGATTTTGTAAGCCCATGGTATGTGTGTACTTTTGTATTTTTTAGCATTACATTATTCTCTTAATTAACCATTCATTATTTATATTATCATGATCCCATTCTATGTTGATTTATGTGTTAATGTATCTAATATGTGATAGTATTTTTGAGGATAATAATTGAGTTCATTAAGAGCATAATCGAATTTTAACAAGTTTATATAATCTTTCATGTTATAGAGTCTGAGTCGTGGACCTTCAGTGTTGGCTTGTAGTTATTCAATCTATTTAAATGTGTGACTTATCTTGTAGTGTTTCCTCTTCTCACAATAATTTAAGGTATAACTCTGGGGTGTTATGATAAAAAAAAATATGTTGAAATTTAACCCTTTTATGGTAAGTGTTGTTTACCAGTTATCCCTTCTATAATCATGTGATTGTTGACTCTTATGTATTTGTTAGTGGTGGTGTGTTTGAGTGTAGCTTCAAAAAAAATGTGTGGTTTTGTGTGTGCATGATATGTAAATTTTTGGCATTACACAACTTCGATCATGCATTATAGGATAACTATGAGGGATATAGATGAGCCTTTAGCTTCACATGTGCATAAATGAGTCCTCTAAAAAAACACAAGAGGATTTTCTCTAAATCAAGATGGGTGAGATATGGTAATGAGGTTTCCTTTACAAGCAAATCTCTTAGAATAGGATAAAAATTTATCAATTGGGGTTGTATATTATGACTCGTTAGACCAATCGATGAACCATCTACATAGACACATATAGATGGGTGTTTTAAGGCTAGAATGACCATTATTCGATCTTGGTCAGGTCTTAAGAGTGAAGGTTGGGGTTGATCAAATACATCCCTTAAGAGGATCTCCTCATCCATGTCTGTGTAAATTGAGAAAACTTCGGTCACGTATTGTAAGAGAAATATGAGGGCTAGAGATAAGATGTCATATCCCACATGTGAACAGATGAGTCCTCTAAGAAATCTCAAGAATATTTTCTCTAACTTAAGATGGGTGAGGCGTGGCAATTAGGTTTATCTCACATCCAAATATCTTAGAACAAGCCAAAAGATTATCAATGGGAGCCATATATTATGATTCATTAGCCCAATCGATGAACCATCTATGAAGACATATCTAGATGGGTGTTTTAAGGCTAGTATGGTCATTGTTCAAAGTTGGACCCCAATAGTGAATGTTGCATTTGATGAGACATATCCTTTAAGAGAATCTCCTCATATATGAGTGTGAAAACTGAGCAAACTTTCATAAAGTGTTACAAAATAACTATGAGGGCTATAGATGAGTAATTAACTCTCACATGTACATAGATGAGTGATATAAGAAAGTTTGGGAGTATTTTCTCTAAATCAAGATGAGCAAGATGTAGAAATGATGTTTTTATTGCAGCCAAATCTCTTAGAATGGGGTAAAAATTCATAATTAGGGGTCGTATATTTTGACTCGTTAGCCCAATAGATGAACCATCTATGTGGACATGTCTAAATGGGAATTTTAATATTAGGATGGTAATTATCTAGTCTTGATTATACCCTAAGAGTGAAGGTTTCAGTTTAAGAGTGAAGGTTGTAGTTGATCAGATGCATCCCTTAAGATAATCTCCTCATCCTTAAGTGTGAAAATTGAATGAACTTTGGTCACACATTACAAGACAAATATAAGAGATAGAGATGAATTATCAACTCCCAAACATGCATGGATAAGTCCTCTAATAAAATTCAAGATTATTTTATCTAACTTGAGATAGGTGAGATATGGCAAGGAGGCTTCTCTCATAGGTAAATGTCTCAAAATAAGCCAAAAGTTCATCAATAGGGGCCTTATGTTATGACTCATTAGCCTAGTTGATGAACCATCTACTTGAACACATCTAGATGGTTATGTTAAATTTAGAACAAATATTATCTAGTCTCAATTGGGCTCCAAGAGTTAAGGTTTATGTTAATCAGACATATCCTTTAAGAGGATATCCTCATCCCTGAGTGTGTAAATTGATCAAACTTTGGTTGTGCATTATAGGAGAACCATGAGGGATAGAGATAAGTAGTCAACTATCACATGTGCATGGATAAGTCCTATAATAAAACCAAAGAGGATTTTATCTAACTTAAGATAGGAGAGACATGGAAATAAGGTTTCTTTCAAAGCCAAATCTTTTAGAATGAGCCAAATTTTCATCAATGGGGGTCATATATTATGACTCATTATCCAAATTGATGTAATGTCTATGTCAACACATCTAAATGGGTGTTTTAAGGATAATAAAATCATTTTCCAATCTCAATTAGGACCTAAGAGTGAAGATTATAGTTGATCATATGCATCCCTTAAGAGAATATCCTCATCCTTGAGTGTATAAACTAAGAAAACTTATATCAGGCATTGAAGGACAAACATGAGGGAATTAAATGAGGCATTAGCTACCACACATGCATGGATGAATCCTCTAAAAAATTCTAGGAGGAATTTTTCTAACTAAAAATGGGTGAGACATAGTAATGAGGTTTCTATCGTAACCAAATCTCTCAGAATGAGCCAAAATTTTATCAATGAGGGTTGTATATTATGACTCATTAACCCAATCAAAGAACAATATATATAGACAAATTCTTATGGGATTTTTAAGGCTATAACAACCATTTTCTAGTCTTGGTCGATCCCTGAGAGTGAAGTTTATAGTTGATCAGATGCATCCTTAAGAGAATCTCCTCATCCCTAAGTGTGCAAACTAAGTGAAATTCCATCATGCATTATAGGAGAATAATGAGTAATAGAGATAAACCATTAGATTCCACATTTACATAGATAATTACTTTAATACATCTCAAGAGGATTCTCTCTAACTCAATCTAGGAAAGACATGGTAATGAGGTTTCTCTCCCAACCAAATCTCTCAGAATAGGTTGAAAGTTGGTTAGTATGAGCCAAATATTCTAACTCATTATCCTAATTGATAAAACATCTATGAAAACACATATGAATGGGAATTTTAAATCTTGATCCATTTTCCATTCTTTTTCATGCCCTAGGAGTAAAGGTTACAGTTG
Source organism: Torreya grandis (assembly GCA_037957365.1). NCBI lineage: Eukaryota > Viridiplantae > Streptophyta > Pinopsida > Cupressales > Taxaceae > Torreya > Torreya grandis. The sequence goes on along the minus strand of JARHVA010001173.1, from coordinate 3,422,153 downwards.
ATCGGATGTATCCCTTAAGAGAATATCCTCATCCCTATGTATATAAACTAAGAAAATTTCTATCATGTGTTGCAGGATAACTATGAGGGATAGAGAGTAATTTTTAGCTCTCAGACATATATAGATAAGTCCTCTAAGAAATCCTATGAGTATTATTTCTAACTCAATCTAGGCAAGATGTAGCAATAAGGTTTCTATCATAGCTAAATCTCTTAGAATGGGCTAAAATTTGGTCAATAGGGGTCGTATATTTTGACTCATTAGCCCAATAAATGAACTATCTATGTGTACACATTCAAATAGGAATTTTAAGTCTATAACATCTATTTTTAAATCTTGGTCGATACCCAAGAGTGATGGTTGCAATTGATCAAATGCATCTCTTAAGATAATCTCCTCGTCTCTTAGTGTACAAACTAAGTGAACTTCCATAGTGTATTGTAAGATAACTATGAGGGATAGAGATAAACCATAAATTCCCACACATTCATGAATGAGTTCTCTAAGGAATTTTAGGAGGATTATCTCTAACTTGAGCTAGATAAGATATGGTAATGAGGTTTATCTCATAGCTAAATCTCTCAAAATAGGATTAAAGTTGGTCAACAAAGGATGTATATTCTGACTCATTAGCCCAATTGACAAACCATCTATGTGTATATGTTTAGATAGGTGTTTTAAGGATATAATAACCATTATCTATCTTGATCATGTCCCAAGAGTGAAGGTTTTAGTTGATCAGATGCATCCCTTAAGAGATTATCCTCATCTTTGAATATGTTGGTCAATAAAGGATGTATATTCTAACTCATTAGCCTAATTGACAAACCATATATGTGTACATGTTTAGATAGGTGTTTTGAGGCTATAATAACCATTATCTATCTTGATCATGTCCTAAGAGTGAAGGTTTTAGTTGATCAGATGCATCCCTTAAGAGATTATCCTCATCTTTGAATATGCAAATTGAGCAAACTTCAATCATGCATTGTAGGAGAACCATGAGGGATAGAGATTAACCATCATATCCCAAACATACATGTATAAATACTATAATAAAAAGTTTGAGGATTATCTCTAACATGATTTGGGTGAGATATTGTAATGCTGTTTATCTCGTAACCTAATCTCTTAGAACAGACCAAAAGTTGGTCAGCGGGGGTTATATATTCTAACTTGTTAACCCAATCAATGAACCATATACATGAACACATATAAATAATAATTTTAAGTATATAATGGTCATTATATAATATTAAGCACACCCTAAGATAAAAGGTTATAGTTGATTAGATGCATCCCTTAATAGAACTTCTCATCCTTGAGTGTGAAAATTGAGTGAACTTAGGTCGTGTGTTGTAATAGAATCATGAGGGATAGAGATGAACCATAAAATCCTAAAAATTTATGGATGAATCCTCTATAAAAATTTTAGATTATTATTTCTAACTCATGATAGGAAAGACATGCTAATAAGGTTTATCTCACAGCTAAATCTCTTAGAACAGGCCAAAAGTTGGTCAATTAATGCCATATATTGTGACTCATTATCCCAATTGATGTCCAAATAAGATTTTTAAGGATATAATGGTTATTTTATGGTCTCAATCACACCCTATAATTTAAGGTTACATTTGATTAGATGCATCCCTTAATATAATATCCTCATCACTGAGTGAACTTTAGTCATACATTGTAGGAAAACATTGAGTGATTAAGATGAACCATCAACTCCTACATGTGTGTAGATGACTCCTATAAGAAAGCCTAGGAGTATTATCTCTAAATTTATTTTGGTGTGATACATAAATGAGGTTTATCTCACATCCAAATCTCTCAAAATAATCCAAAATCTGGTTAGTGGGGGCATATATTATGACTCATTATCCTAATAAAAAAACCATGTACGTAGACACATATAAATAGGCATTTTAAGGCTAAAATGATCATTGTCAAGTCTTGGTCATACTTAGGGAATGAAGGTTGTAGTTGATTATATGAATACCTTAAGAGAATTTCCTCATCCTTGAGTGTGTAAATTGAATGAACTTCCATCACATGATGAAAGAGAACCATGATGTCTAAATATGAATCAACAACTCTACATCTGCATGAATGAGTCATCTAATAAATTATGGGAGGATTCTCTCTAACTCAAGCCTAGTGGGATGTGGTAATGAGGTTTATATCACAGCCAAATCTCTTAGAATAGGCCAAAATTTGGTTAGTGTGGGCTGTATATTATGACTCGTTAACCCAATTGATGAACTATCTACATAAACACATCTAGATAGATGTTTTAAGGTTAGAACAACCATTGAATATTCTCATTCACACCCTAGGAGTGAAGATTGTAGTTGATTGGATGCATCTCTTAAGAGAGTCTCCTTGTCTCTAAGTGTGTAAACTCAGTGAGATTAGGTTATGTGTTGTAAGATAATCATGATGGATAAGGATGAACTATCAGCTCTTACACAAGAATAGATGACTTCTCTAAGAAATCCCATAAGGTTGATCTCAAATTAAAGCTAGGTGAGATGCATTTATGAGGTTTCTCTTGTAGCTAAATATCTAAGTATGGGTTAAATTTTAGTTAGTGGGAGTTTTATATTCTAACTCATTATCCCAATTGATGAACCATTTATGTGGACACATTTAGATAGGAATGTTAAGGCTACAATGGACATTGTCTAGTCTTAGTCACACCCTAAAAGTGAAGGTTGTAGTTAATCAAATGCATCCCTTAATATAATCTCCTCATCCCAAAGTGTGCAAATAGAGAAATCTTCTGTCGCATATTATAGGATAAATATGAGGGATAGAGATGAACCATCAACTCATACACATGCATGGATGAGTTTTCCTACTCTAACTTGATCTAGGTGAGATGCGGTAACAAGGTTTATATCACAACTAAATATCTTAGAATGGGCCAAAAGTTTGTTAATGGGGGCCATATATTCTGACTCATTATCCCAATAAATGAACCATTAATGAAACACATATAAATAGGTATTTTAAAGATATAACAACCATTGTTTGGTCTTAGTCACACCTTGGGAGTGAAGGTTATAGTTGATCAAATGCATCCCTTTAGAGAATCTCCTTGTCCCTGAGTGTATAAATTGTGTGAACTTCCATTGTGTATTGTAAGAGAACCATGAGGGATAGAGATGAATCATAATCTCCTATACATACATCTATAAGTCCTTTAATAAATTCTTGGAGTATTCTCTCTAATTTACGTTAGGTGACATGTGACAATAAGGTTTTCTCTCATAGTTGAATCTTTTAGAATGAGCCAAAAGTTGGTCAATAAGGGAAATATATCCAGACTCATTAGCCCAATACATAAATTATATATGTGGACATATTCAAATAATAATTTTAAGGATATAATGGCCATTGTCCAATCTTGATATCACCCTAGGAGTGAAGGTTATAGTTGACCAAGTGCATCCCTTAAGATAATCTCCTCATCCCTAAGTGTGCAAACTGAATGAACTTCTATTGCATGTTACAAGAGAACCATGAGGGATAGAGACAAACCGTTACCTCCTACATGTGCATGGATTAATCCTATAATAAATTTTGATAGAATTATTTGTATGTCCATATTCTTTACACCTATATTTAGCCATTCAATTTATATATATATATATATATATATATATATATATATATATATATAGATATAGATATGTATGTATGTATGTATGTATATATATATATATATATATATATATATATATATATATATATATATATATATATATATATATATATGTATGTATATATATGTATGTATGTATGTATGTATGTATGTATGTATGTATGTATGTGTATATATATGTATCTATATATATATATATATATATGTATATATATGTATCTATATATATATATGTATATATATGTATGTATATATATATATATATATGTATGTATGTATGTATGTATGTCTATTTATGAAAGATTCATGATCACTAAGTTGCATAACAAGTTAAATTCATAAGATAGGTACCAATTAATCCATGGACATGACTGCTTCCAACCCATACACCAACTAAAATAGATTAAAAACTATGGCTTGTTTGTAGTGTGTTCTATAAACCCATCAAATTGTAGGAATATGATTCTCCCAATCATCCCTTTTCATCTCACAAATTTTGGTCAACATTTTGCCCAATATATTTTTAGAAGCTTCAACCTGTCTATTAGCTTGAGGATGGTATGTTGTACTCTTATGATGTAAAATCATAAATTCTTCAATGATTATTTTGATAGTATTATTTAAAAAATAGGTTCCTCGATCACTTACCATCTTAATGGAATAACCAAATAATGTTTCCATAGATGAATTTCACATCATCCTTAGCACTGTAACTAGGTGTCACAATAGCTTCCACCCATTTATTAAAATAATAACTCAAATTAATAATATATCTAGCCTAGATGTGCTTACTTGGGGGATTAATAGGACCCATAAAATCAATGCCCCTTTATTAAAAAATTTGTTTGGTAAGGGTTTTAATGTAATTTCATCCCTCTAATTTGTCTTTCCCATTCATTGACATAAATCACAAGGTATCTTAGTACTGTGATACCAAATCCCACTCTATAAAAAAAATTCGTAGTGGCTTCCCTTGTGAAATGGCCTCTTATGCCCCCTTGTGTGCTTCATACAATGACTTAGGGCATTCATGTTCCAAAACCACCCTGTGCAAAACTTCATCCTTCCCCAAGTGACACAAAAACCCATTTATGATGTTGTATAGTAAGGCTCTAGTCATGAACTGCTTCTTGTCCCATTCTTGATAGTGTATAATAAAAACATTATGTTTCAAGAAATTGGCAATTTCTTCAAAAAAATTAAGTATCAAAGATACACAAAACAAATGATCATCTGGAGAATCCTCCTATAATTCTTATGGATCTTCCCCATTTTTAATTTGGTTTAGATGATTTGGGCCTAAATTATCTCTTTCCATATTAACATTAATTTTGAATTTAAACTCTTGAAACAACATCAAACATCAATAAACCATCCTCCCAGCATTGGTTTATTAACCAAGTATCACAAAGCTTGGTGATCTATAAAGACTTCAAATGCAATTACAAAAAGATAGTGCCTAACTTCTAAAATGCAAAAACTATTGCAAATGTTTCTATTTTAGTTATTGTATAGCTATTTGTAGTAGCAGACAACTTTTATCTTGTGAAGTGGATAGGGTGATCTAATCCACCATCTCCTAACTGTGAAAGTACAACCCTAACTATGATACTTGAGGCATCAACATGCACATGGAATGGCTTGTTCTAATCTATAAAAACTAATATTGGTGTAGTGGCCAATATTTTTTTAGGTTATATACATGTTTCTTGACATTCTAATGTCCATAAAAATTGTATACCTTTACATAATAAATATTCAAGTGGAGAAGAAATAACTATATACTCTTTGATAATCTTACAATAATAGCCTATGTCTGAGAAAAGATTTCACTTTAGTAGAACTAACTAGTGGTGGCATGCTAATAATAATAGTGTTCTTAGCCTAATCCACTAAAATTCCTTTATTGCACACAACATGGCCTAATAAAACCCCAAAAGACATGAAAAATAAACACTTATTAAGATTCAAGGCAATGCACAAATCGCTAAATCATTCTAACATCAACCAAAGATTAGATAAATGATCCTTAAATAAAGAGAAAATAGACCATTCATTCAAGTAAACTTACTGAAAGTCATGAATAAAATCTTTGAGTGTAATCACCATGGATCAAGAGAAAATAATGGGTGCATTCTTGATCCCAAAAGGCATAACTTTGCATTCAAAATATCCCCACTCAATAGCAAAATTATTCTTATCCTTGTCTTCTTCTATGATTGGTATCTTATTATATCCACTAAACCCATCCATGAAATAATACACCTCATGCCCTATGAATGCCTCTAATACATTATGTCTAATAGGGATAGGAAGTGGATCATTTACAAATGTGTCATTCAGAATGTGGTAGTCACCAAATAGTCTAATTTTTCATATTTTATTATGTTGCACTACCATAGGACTTACCCAGTCTACCCTTTCCATTGGGTAAATTATTACTATGTTTTTCATCATATCCAACTCATCCTCAACTTTAAGTTTCATATTAAGATTCAACTTATATGGTTACTTCTTGATAGGCCATGCACACTATTTTAGTTTAATATACATTTCTTCTAATGATGGATCTACCCATCAAACTTCTAAAAATTTGTTGGGGAAGACATCTTAGTAATATGTTAGAATTTGAATGGCTTTTGAGTCTTTTGTTGCAGTCTAATAGTCCCTAATATGTGCCAGTTTGGGAATTTCCTCACTTCCAATACTTTTGACATAATTCTTAAGTGTTTCTTGATAGATGTGTCATTTTGATTCATAAATTGAATCATGTATCATTCTCTATCCTTCCTTTTTGGAGTCTTGATATTTCATAACTTTTCCTCCTTGATACCTTCTATGATTGGATCTTTGAGTGCCTCAACATCCCATTCTGGTTCAATCAAAGAAGCTATATCTATATCACCATCACTATTAGAATATTTTGTTTCTTCATTCTCATCATTTATTCTATGACATAGATTCACAATAGACTACTCTTTCATCTTGTTAGCTTTGTATCTTTGCATAACTATGTTCAAATTATGGGTTGTATTATGTTGCATAAAAGACTCAATGGTCGTGCTTAGGTCTTCTTCATGTCATGACGTATACTTTTTTTAATTTTAGAAATTCATTATGAACTAAAGGATTCTCATATTCAAACACAAAGGTTTGTCTAAAATCACTCTGTACCTATGCCCAATACTTTGTTTCCCTCCTGTGCCCTTAATGCATATACCAAGATGATGGAAGGGGAACTATAATATAGTGGAAATTATGAACCCAATATTTTTAGGACATGATTTTTGAATCCATACTTAAACACATATATGTATGTATAATTCATGGCATTCACCCTCTTGAAAAAGAGGCTAATTATTTATGACTATTTATAGTAGATGAAACCTATTGAACATTAGTTCACAAGCATCATCCTAGGAAAGTTGATAATCCCTTTGAATTTCCCATCATGTCATAACAATCCCTTTCAATGCATAATATAAGTCAATCATTGATTTAAGGCACATGGACTTGTAATTATAGAATAAACTGATTTATATCCTTTGTTGTAAAGTATTCAGGTAACTAACATTCATTTGCAAAGACCATTCTCATTGGTCATAACTCATGATCTCCTTGAGCCCAATTTAGTATATGTGTGTCTGAATCCCCACTTATGGATGAAGTTATGTCCCATGGTAAATTAGCTTCTTTAGTGGGATATATATAATCTTGTGCATGGGTTTTTGCTTGATACAAAAAATCTATTTCAAAATGAGTAGGAGATTTTGTAAACATAGACTTACAATTTTCCATCTTAACTTGAGGAATCAACAGTTAAGTGATCACTAGTTTAGGCTTCAGTAGATCAAAATTCTTGATTTGATCAATAAGTAAAGACTCTAACTAAGGTTTATACTTTCTATAAATAAAATTACATTCAACTAATTGTAGAGCCTTTGGATTCTCCTTAGTATTCACCTTCATCCAGCTTTTTTCTTGACAAATGTAATGAATATTAGGGTCTATTGGGATTATGTATGGTTTTTGCACCTTGTTTAATGGAATTATTATGATTTTATCCCCTTGATGAAATTATAGCTAATTATGCACAATGTTGATAGTCATCTAACCATTATATGCTCATTTTTTCTCAATCAATGCAAGATAATGTGTCTCAGTTGTCTTCATATCAATAATCTCAAATTCACCTCTTAGACATAGTTTTATGACTTTGTGTTAGGAATGTAGAATGTAGATCAATATTAATGAAATAAAGATGGAAATAAAATACCAAAAAAATAATGCAATAGAGATGCATATTTAATATGGTTCACCCAATATGGGATACATCCACATAGAAATAACTAATTATTCTCATATTTATCCAATAAATGAAGGGATAAACCTGAAATACATCCATTGAAATCTCATCTTCACTCACACACAATGTGTTTTCATGATTGAATGGAATGTTGAGTTCTTTGCTAAATGAATTTCACTCTAGATATCACTATATAACCTACAATCTTCCTTCTTCTACCTCAACTCTTCCATCAACCATTGCATCCATATCATCTGCTTGCTTAATTCTATATATGCAACATATTCTACCTCTATAGTTGACAAATCAACTATCTTATATAATATTTAAATCCAAAATATTATTGTGTCACCAATAATGAATACTTAACATGTGGTACTCTTCCTACCATATAAATCTCTAGCCATGTTTGCATCAACATACCCTTGTAAGGTAACATCTGAACTTTCATAGCACAACTTTATATCAATGGTCCCTCTCAAGTACCTAAGAATCCACTTGACTACATCCCACTACTCCTTTCTTGGATTATTCATAAACCTGCTGACAACTCCCACTGCATGAGCAATGTTTAGTCTTATGCACACCATAACATACATTAAACTTACAATTTATAAATCATATGGCACTTTATACATGTAATTTAATTCTACATACATTTTAGGACACTATTCCTTACTTAATTTGAAGTGCCCTCCCATTGGTGTAATTGAATTCTACATACATGTTTTTGCATCTTGCATATTGAACATGACTAACACTTTATTGATGTACTCTTCTTGAGACAATGTCAATTTTTTATTTTTCCTATCTCTTGTTATTCTCATACCCATGATTTAATTTATAGCACCCAAATCCTTCATTACAAATTAATTAGATAGTTTTCTTTTGAGCTCATTTATATCATGCATGTTAGACCTTGCAATAAGAATGTCATCTACATATAGTATGACAAGATAATATAGATGCCATTATATAATCTCTTAAAATAAACATAGTGGTAAAAATGGCATCTACTATAACCTTGTTTTGTCATAAACATGTCAAATTTAAAATACCACTACCTTGGAGCTTGATTTAAGCCATACAAACTCTTCTTAAACCTGCACGCCATTTTATACATACCTTTGACTTTGTATCCCTATGGTTTCTCCACATATATTTCCTCATCCAAGTAACCATAAAGGAAATCATTCTTCACATATAACTATTCAAGGTGCAAATATTCTACTGATACCAAACTTAAAAAAATTCTTATGAAAGTCATTTTAACAACTAGAGAAAATATATTATCAAAATCTATACCTTTCTTTTGTGCAAACCCCTTTACAACAAGTTTTGCCTTCTACCTCTTTTTTCCTCTATATTCTTTATTCAACCTATAAACCCATTTATTTATCAATGCTCTTTTACCTATAGGACACTGAACCAAATCGCAAGTTTGGTTATGTACCAAGGATTCCATCTCCTCTGTCATGCCTTGTTCCCACTTATTTCTATTTTCTACCCACATTACTTCTTCATAGCTTTCTGGCTCACCAAAAACAGTCAATAATAAATAATAAAGTGAAGGAGAGTATCATTTAGGGAATATACTTACTATGGTAGATCTTCTAACTACACTTTCAAAGTTTGAGGTACGTGTTGTTATTATTTTAGTTATTGCACATTATAATTTTTTGACACTTTTGGAATTTCATTTCTAGTGATTCCATCAAGTACTACATATTATGTTTTTGGATTTTCTTGTTTCTTTCCCTATAACTAATTTATGTACACGACTTTCTAATTAAAAATCACATCCCTACTCCTAATGATTTTATGGTTTTCAATATCCCATAAATGATAACCAAAATCATTAACTCCATATCCAATAAAAGTAAATTTATTGGATTTTGATTCAAGCTTGGTTCTATTTTATTTATCAATATGGACGAATGCATCACAACTAAAATTCTTTAAAAAGGAATAGTCTACCTTTTTACCTACTCATGCTTCCTCAAGAATGCCACTATACAAAGGACTTGAAGGCCCTCTATTTATTAAGTAAATAATAGTATCCACAACATCTACCCAAAATTATAAGGGAAACCCTACATGCAATCTCATGCTCCTTGCACGTTTCATGATTATCATTTTCATCTTTACTAACATACCATTTTGTTGTGGTACTCTTGGAACTATCTTCTCTCTACGAATCCCATGGGATGAACAGTAATCATCAAACTCCTTACTACATTATTCATCTCAATTATTTAATCTGACATAATTCAACTTATTTCCTATTTCATTCTCAACCAAAGCTTTCCATTTCTTAAAAGTATCAAAAAAATTATATTTTTTTGGTATGCAATAAACCCAAGATTTTCTAGTTGCATCATCAATAAAATTAACATAATAAGAACCACCAAGGGATGATACCTAAGTTGGTCCCCATAAATTTGTATGCACAAGCTCTAACTTTTCATCCTTCTTTACCTTCCTAACTTTGAGAATCTGACTCTCTTCTATTTTTTGTACACAGTTCTCACAAAAATCCAAATTTACCTTCTTTAAATCTGGTAACAAATTCTTTGAGTGGAAAATATGCATCCCCTTCTCACTCATGTGCCTAAGTTTATGATGCCAAAATTTTGTATCTACTTCTATAGAATCTAAATCAATAGAAGAGTCAACATTACCTATAGATAAATATAATGTACCTACCTTCTCTCCTTTTGTTATTACCAATGATCCTTTAGTGACCTTCCACAAATTTGCTTCAAATGTAACTATATAACCCTCACTTTCAAACTACCTTACTGAAATTAGATTTCTTCTCAACTTAAGAACATGCCTCATCTCTTTCAACAACCATTTGTTTCCATCTATAATTTTTTTTGTATCTTACCCTTTCTAGCAATTTTACAAGGTTCACCATCACCCAAATAAACCTATCCAAAATCAACATAAACATAGTCTTGAAAATATTTCCTATGGGTGGAGCATGAAATTAAGCCCCTAAACCTAACACCCAAGAATCATTAATATTATCTAGTGAAAGGATTAAATCATCTTGGAACACATAACCTACTACATTTACTTCCTTATTTTTATCTTGTTGTCCATATCCTTGTTTTCCTTTCTTAAAACAATAATCTTTCTTCAAGTGTCCTTTCTTCCCATAAATCCAACACACCAACATTCCTCTAGATTTAGATCTACCCTTCTTAGACTTCCCAAGATTCCCTAGGCCCTTTCCCTATCATGTTTTCTTTCCCTATTCTCTATAGTCAAAGAATTACCTAATGCCTCACCTATGCTTTTCTATTATATTTCCTTCTTAAGAATAACACCAATAACATCATCAAACTTTAAAGTGTTTGAACTAGAGACATAATTACTCACAGTCATGACCAAGCCATTCCATCTTTTTATCAACGAGCACAAAATCAAAAGAGCCCTAACCTCATCATAAAAGTTTACTCCTACAGAGCTTAACTAATTTGTGACTGTGTTAAATTCTTCTAAATGATCAACAATAGACCCACCTTTTGACATCTCTATATTAAATAAATTATTCATAAGAAATACCTTGTTTGAGGCTGAGGGTTTTTCATACACTCTATCTAATGACTATATAAGATCCTTTATTGTCTTTTATTTGGAAATATTAAAAGCCACCAATGCTGCCAGTTATAGTCATATTATTCCTAGTGCATTTCTATCAAGAACCTCCCATTTTTCATCCTTCATAGTCACCATCTTCTTTGTTATTTTGCCTAATGGTAGGAAAATATCTTTCTAATACATATAGTCCTCCATTTTTATCTTCCATAGCTGGTAGTTTTGGCTATTTAAATTATCAACCTTAAATTTTCCTTCTTCCACCATTTCTCCCACTTGAACCAAGAACCCTCTTTTCCTATGAGTTTATCTACCAAATAAACCTTTGATTATGATACTAGTTATTAAGAATATAGAGCACAAAGCAATATTAATGAAATAAACATGTAAATAAAATGCATAAAACATAACACAAGAGAGACACATATTTAGCATGGTTCACCTAATATGGGCTACGTCCACACAAAAATAGCTAGTTCTTTTCTTATTCAGTCCAACAAATGAAAGGATAAACTTCAAATACATCCACTAAAATCTCATCTTCACTCACACAAAATCTACCATAATGATTACAATGCCCTCATATCAGAGGAGGGTTATATATTAAGGAAAAAATTCACCAACATAATATCTACCATTAAATATGTGACCTAATAAAGAATGGTCTAAATTTATTATGAAATTACAATATTTTACAATGCCCCATGGAATTCCATGATGACCATAATGGGGGGTGTTTCCCCTTAACACCCACCTATTAATAATTAATAATTATAATAAGATCAAGATCCACCATCCAATACTTTTATCTAAACATATTTTAGATGACCAATAGGTTCAACTATCACATAATCTACTAGGGTGAGAGTTATTGGACTGTGGCTTAGTAATGGTTGGCAATAGCTTCCCACATAAACCTTGGTATCACATTAACCATGCTTCCAAAATCAAAAACAAAATTTGGTATCTCATAACCTATGATTTAAATATCCATCCATGCATCCAAATCCTAAGACTTTTTTGTTTTTACATACCATACCAACTTCTCTATTTTCTTTTGCCCACACTATGCACGTTCTAATAGATTGTACAATATATTTGTGATATTTTGAGAGATTTCTTCATTAAAATAATGTTTTTAATAGTTTGAGTAATTTTTTTAAGGAAGTAAAAACTTCATCTTGTCTCATTATACAAATAATTTGGCCATACATCTGTGCATCTACAGTCTTAACATCTCATTCAGTGGTTTCTTGATGTTAAACCTATGCAACCTCATACATCAATCCCTTTTCAATAGCTAGATCTTTGTATTTATCCTACCTAACCTTATGAATTCCTTGATTTTGTGGCATTTCAAGAGGAGCTAATCATTTCTCTAAATTTTGATGTCTAATGATAGTGCTTAGAAATTAATTCTCCCTAGGTTACGAATTTACCATATTGACCTTTTGCAAAACCTTTTCTTTTCTCTTGTTTTCCAATATTAGACAATATTCTATATCATGTTAATCTTACACTCTACATTACATACAATAGGACACCTTTGTGGATTCATTTAAAAATTTCATTGCACAAGATTATACTCTCCACATAAATAAAACTATAGTCAAGGTAGTTTATAATTCTTTCCTCATCCACCTTGATAACCACCCTGATGTCCACATTTATAACCTCCTCTATATCCATCCTGATATTGCAATGTATTCTAACCTTATTACTATTGAGTATTATCCAAACCCCCATACTATTATTAATAAATTGGTTGATTTTAATTGGATTAATGTTATTGAGTTATTGCCAGATTCTAATGTTTTATATATTGATATTGTGATGATGGTGGTGTCTGACCTAGCAAATGAGGAGTCCATCGAGCCAGACCTTAAGGTTGGTATTATGGTGAGTTAAGAATCCACTATAGACCTTTTTTGTACACACCAATCATATTGATATTTGGGCCTAGGATCACTTGTTTCACCATAGGCACCTATTACATAGTGACTATGAAAACATTCTTTATGATATCTGCTTTCAACTCATATAAATCTCTGTAACTTTTCTCATCATGGTTTGTCAATCAATTTGAAAAAATTACAATAAAAATTCTATGGAATTTTTATATATTATTGTAATAAATTAAATGTCATTGTTGCATGTCCTACTACTCTACATATCTCATAGAATTTTGTTTTGACTTTAGGGCAATCATTATGATGATGCCTTTCCTTGCCACGTTCCATGCACCATAGTCTTAATTTGGGTTTTTATTCCTCATGATATTTTTCCATTATTTCATGAAGTATTTTAAGGTGTTACTAATCTTAGATCTGGATGTTAAATATTTTCCATAGTATTAATCTATTCCACCCTAAAAGCATCAACTCGAGCACCTGCTTTAGTATCAAACCTGAGTTTGAGCTATCACAAACTAGATTCTTGTTAGCAATCATTCTATGAACCATAAACCCTTATCTTGTAAATAAAACTCAAACCTATTTATGGAATATGTAAATATGTGATCATAGTCACATATTGTCTCTCCTAGCCTTTTTTATATTTCTTTTAGATAATGGATGGTTTGACTTGCACATTTCTTAATTCTGAACTCTATAACAAGTCATTCTTTCATGTCTTTTAGATAAGCCAAATTAATATCTTTGAAATATATAAATTATAAATCTCTTCCATTCAATGCCCTAATCAATTTATAATTCATTATTGATTTGTCAGTGACATCTTTGGCCTACCATTTCACTTAACAAATGAGAAAATATTGTTCAAGATTTGTAGACCCACCATATTATGATAGATTTATAAAAGCTTCCAAATGAGCCATATTTGGATTATGAGCTAGTATTTTTTAAATTTGATACACAACTATAGTAGTTGGTGGGTGTGATATTTGTGTTACTATTTTTGGGATTAAAGGATGTACTCGTGAATTTTTTATCTAATATAAACCTTGATGTTGTACATTTTTTATTTCCTATTGTTCACTCCTAATTAAACCTATGGCTTTCAAAGCTTTATGAATTTATGTTGTCTCAATTTCTATTCCCCATATATGAACTTGTTCTAAAAATGGTTCCTCCCAACTACTACCTCATTGACCCTCTTGTATTAAATTACTTATGATATAATAAATATTGGGCTGAGGGGGATGTTTACCTTTCTAGTTAATGATATTTATCTATAATATCTTATCTCTCAAGGATTGAACCTATGGTTTATCTAAGACTTTGTCCTATATCTCCACCTAATAATTCATTTTCTTCTTCCTATAATACCCTTTATTGTAGTTTTGAACTATAATTAACTACTAGTTGTTTTACTTCTACACTATTCTTGTCGTCACTTACACACATCTCATGTTTTTCTCACTCTTCTTCCCTCTCTTCTCTTTGTTATAATTCATCCACATATTTCATCTCATCTCTTCTCATCCTTCACTCATCATTCCTTTCTTCTCACTCATCATTATTTACTACTCGCTCTTCTACTACTTTACTACTACTCCTAATTATATTCATAGATACTTGAGTTCCTTTTTACTTATTCCATCTATTTTGTTGTCACAGTTCCCATTCTAAATCTATAATTTTCTTCTAAATATATTCTCTTAGGTTTCCATTCTAGATTCAAGTCCAATTTCTATCTTCCCATCTACTCATAATTCACTATCTAGTCACACACATCCCCATAACACCTAAAGTAACTACTCCATATTGGCTAGTGTGGGCACCATGGCCTTTTCAAAACCAACATTTTTAGAAGAGTATGTAGTCACTATAAAAATTTCATTTAATTAATTTGATAAACACATCTTTCATAGCTTTGAAGATATATATTACTGTACTATAAATTTAGTTACATATCTATCAAGAGTAATAGCAAATCAATGGTCAATTTCTCACATCTAATCAATTTTTATCCTTTGAAATTAGTCTTCCTTCTCTTCAATCCTATTTATAATTTATATCATCATATAAATTAATACTCTAGTTATGGTAACCAATTAGATAATAACTTGGGAAACTCACACCATAAGATTTCATATATTTTGCCTTAAATGTGTTCTTGAAAATCTCTTGAACTACAAAACCAATCATCTTTGACTCTTCCTCTATGAAATTATATATTATTTATTCCATACATTTTTATATATCCCTATGTCATGGTAACCATCTTAGCATAGCTTCCTTTAAAGAAGTTTCATGCTCACTACACCATTGTTAGTAGAGGTTTTTGATATAACATTAGAACATGCTAAGAACAAAGATAGATGTGCAAAAAATTCATAGTTGTAGGATTAATTACCAAGTAATTTGAAGTAAAAGAACAAATGAAAGATTTAAGGTACATTTTTATCTTACAATATCATGTTAATGAAAGGAAACAGTAATTTCAACTACATTCAGACATTCAAAATAATTAAAAAAAGAAATAACCATGACTATTCACAATGAATTGTACGCAAGGAAAAAATAAATAAACCATATAGCTAACCATAACTAGAAAATATGTATTGATCTCTTTTAAATACAAAACCCTTTATTCTTACAAAAAATAGCATATATATAGATGCTTACATATCTATGACTTTCCAACTTCTATCCTATATTAGTGCCAAAAGGAGTCTCTTTGTCTTCCTACCTATTACAACTTCTTGAGAAAATGACAAAATAAACCAACTTGTGACAACATGAGTGCTTTACACAGAGATGAAAAGTAATTACACTTCATAGTTTTATGGTCCTCATTCTTCTACTAACACCTCTTAGATAAGGTGTTGTATAAATTTGGGTTTCATGATCATTTCAAAACTTTTATTCAAACCCATATATCTATGGCTATGTTCTCAATTATTATTAATTGTGTCCCCCAAGGATTCTTTCAGAGCAAAATGGGAATTAGATATTTTGATCCATTTCCCCTTTTCTTTTCATCATTATGGCTGAATCCTTCAGTAGCTCCCCTTCATTTATAGTTATCCAATGAAGATTCAAAGATTTCAAGCCAACATCAAGAGTAGACCCTTCTTCTCATCAATAATTTGTGGATGAAATAATGTTACTTATTGAATCCTATATCAAGGAAGCTAAGGATCTTAAAAAATCTTAAATAATTATGAAAATGCTTCTAATAAATTGATCAAACTCAAAAAATCTTTATTTTATTTTTTAGTAATCCTTTGATAAGATAACATAAAATTTCTAGTATTTTGGGCTATTATATCCAAAATCTCCCTTATTATTATCTAGGTATGCCTCTATTCGTGGATAAATTACCTATTCATGCATATAACCACTAATGGGATAGATTTTAGAATAAATTGGTGGGTTGTAAAGGAGTTTTCTTGTCTCAAGATGGAAGGTTAACCCTTATCAAAATCACATTATAGAGTCTCTCAGTGTATCTAATGTCAATTTTAAAAATACAAAGAATCATAGAAAACTAGACTGAAAAGATTCAGAAAACATTCATTTGGTCGGGTTCAAAAGACAACAATGAAATTTAGTTGGTATCTTGGGACAATTTATGTCTCCCAAAATTTCTTGGAGTATTGGGATTGAGAAGGCTAAATAATATGAGCCAAGTTTTAATCTCAAAGCTTGGGTGGAGATTCATCAATGAGTCAAATTAGTGGACCTTGATTTTAAAAGATAAATATCTTAAATCTAGAGAGAGGTTCATTCTTCTAATTGAAAAATTAGTTTGTTAGAGGATCTACCTTTTGGAATCATCTAACTAGCAATAAAGACCTCATCATCAGAGGAAGAAAATGGAAGATAGGAAATGGGGAAAAGACTAGATTATGGCAAGATCCTTGGATTTTTGAAAACACCCTCTAGTATATTTATTACCATGGCATCAAAGTAGTATTATAATTTAGAATCTTTTTAGGACCAAAGTAACTAATTACATTTAATTTTTTGATAGCGGTAAATATTGGGTCCAAATCCAAGTTGATAATTTAAACCCTGAAGAAAATGCCATTGTCATGGATCAAAATTTCCTTCTCAAGGGATATCATCTCCCAAACCTTCACAAGGATGATGAGTTTATTTGAACCAAATCATTAGATGGTAATTATAGTGTCAAAATTAATTATGATTTATTAGTTGATAGAATTGATGATGGATTTCTTTGGGGTAAGATTTGGTACAAAGAACTCATTCCCAAAGTGAATATTTTTCTTTGGCTCATTATTCATAATAAAATACTCACTATGGAAAATATAAAAAAATGAGGACTTATGGTTGTCCTCCTCTATTTAAAAAGGAGGAGTAATATGTCTTCTATTTAATTTTGGACTACTCTTTTACTTTCATGGTTTGGGGTTTTATCCTCACTACCTTCTAGATGGTTTGGGTCCACCCTTCCTCTCCTATTAAGATTTGGCATTACTAAAAGGCTCTATTCAAAAGTGAATCCCTGAGAAGCTATGGGTTTGGCCTCTCTCCCATACCTTGTGTGGTATTTGGAATGAATGTAATGATAAAATATTTAGAGATTACAAAAGCTCCAACTTGATATTTGCTATTAAGATCACAAATTTACTCATTGAAAACTTCAAGGCCTATAATAACTTTAGTAAATTATCATGTGAAGGACAAGAATATATTATTTATAAGAACTAGAATTTATATTTTATAGGCACTCCAGTGATTGATCCTAGAATTAAACAAAGGAGGACTATTGTATGGTAGGCACCTTTGTTGGGTTGGGTTGGGTCAAATTTAATTTTGATGGGGCTTCTAAAGAAAATCCAAGGAGAGTTAATGGAGGAGGTGTTATAATAAATTATAAGAGTGAATTAATTAAAACCTATGCATGGAAAATGGGGATATAAACTATCCATTGGGTGGAATCTAGAGCTATAATTTGGGGTCTTTAGCTAGAAAAAGAGTTAGGGGTGAATTGATTGGAGCTAGAAGGAGACTCTCTCAGCATCATTCATTATATTTTAAGGAATAATTTATAAAACTAGAGTATTAGTAACATTATGGATGAGGCCTTGGATATCATCAACTCTTTAGATGAGATTAGAATATATCACATATATAGAGAACGCAATCAACTAGTAGATTGGTTTGCCAATGTGGGAGTATATTCTAACAACTTCAAGAAATGGAGATCTAAAGAGGAGATGAGAGATGTCATCATCAAAATAATTAATCAATAAGTTAATTATTTCATTCTCATAAATGGATCCCTTAATATGATGGATTTTTATGGTGTTATCTCCCCTATTAAAGACTAAGAAAAGTGTGTTTTATTATTTACTTATGCATTAGTTTCTTAGCCAAGTTTCTTAACAAGAGGGTTAGTGGGAAAGATACTATAAACTTGGATTCTAAAAATTATTTTTGGAATAACTTCCCCAAGTAAATTTGATAGTCCTTTATTATCATTATTAGAAGAGTGTGGAATTATAATTACATTATTTCCCATAGATAAACTCATGTGAACATGTGGTGTGATGTTTACATCATAATATATCACCTTAGGTGGTTGATTTATCATACCTCTTGGCATATATATATATATATATATATATATATATATATATATCCTTACTTGGATTAAGATGGCCTTAAATTTCCATGTCATCTTTTATCAGTTACAACTCAAAGAGAATTAGAGAGCAAACAAAATGGGAGAATATCTTTGTTGGGTTGAACCATCCTTAGTGGAGACATTGGCCAAATACCTGGAGCTATGGGAGATCCAAAAGATTGGAGGCTTCAATAACATCAGTCCAAAAAATTAGGGATATGATCTCCATGTCTCTAGGAAGTTTTTTGAGGGATGGAATGATAGATCTATCAAGATTTAGGAAATCTAGTTCAAGGTTACTGAGGAGATCATAGGCTCTATTATTGGTATTAATACATAATGAAGAAAGTTATCCAAAACCAAAAAATATAATAAGGGAGAAATAAAGAAAAAAAAATTCTAAGGGAGAGGAGTTAATTATTTTCTAGCATGACTATCTTGAAAACTTCATCCTTTATCACTTAAATTCTATGACCAAATAGTTTATGAAATTCATTACCTTAGACAATAGGTGTAACTCTATTCAAGTCTTCCATTTTTTTTCTTAATCTATTCAGAAATTAGTACCTAGTTAGTATTCTCTGTTACATTTTCTGCTCATTATAAATTTCAATTTTGGAGAATAAAAACTAGAAAGGGAGGTCTCCATAACACCAAGATGTGATTTTGCTTCTATGGAAAATTAGAAAAGATGAGTTTGTCATAGTTTCCATGTTGGAATAATTAGAGCATTCAAACATCAAGGAACCCCCCAAGAAACTTTAAATATCATGAAGAAACAAGCCTTTCTAAATAAATATGGGGAAGGGCCTGATAAATCCATGAGTAAAGATTCCATTGCTAAGGATGTCAATACAAGGATTGATAAAGATGGTCTTAAAGAGGTAATAGAGGTTCTTAATCTTTTGAATACTTAAGAATCCCTCAATTTTAACAAAGATAAGGAACATTCCAATAATAAAATAAAAGTTGGGGACATTGAGGGTGAGAAAGCTATTATTAAGAAGCATAATAGCCTCAAATTTGGGAGGAAATTTATCTTCATATAGCATTCCTTAGATGGATCCAAAATGACCAATGCTTGATGAAAGAGACCATAAAAAAAGAGGGGGCACCATAGAAGCAACCACTAATAATTTCCAAGAGGTAGTTATCCAAGTGAGTATTTTAGAAGAGAGGGTCAATAGATTAGAAGAGGAGAAAATGTCTCTCAAATAGAATTGCAAATCACTTGTTAATCATAATAAGGCTATGGTTATAAATTATCTTTCTAGTATGGGAGTACTTGTGCAGCTTCTCAAAAACAATTCTAAGGGTGAAGGTTTAAGTAAGAAGACAAAAAGAGGAAAAGATATGCCCAAGGGTAGAGATCAAGACAATATCACCATGGAACAAACTCTAAAATAAATGTTAGACAATTAAAATGTAGACTTTAAAATGTATGATTAATTGGTTTATATTTTTTGTGTGATCCATTTATTGTGGGTCGTTATTATCCTAGTTGTGATATGGTTATGACCCAACCTTTATTTATATTTTGTCTTATTATGTATTCCTTTCTCATTCATTTTAATTATTTTGGCATGGATTATTGCTTTTGTATTCAAGGGTAGAATCCCTTTTTAAAAAATCCTCTTTACCCTTAACTAAAAAAGCATGCTCTTATTTTTAGGTTAGTCACTAGCAAAACACTCAAGTTGAGTTCACACAAACATAAGATGTGTTATACATAACTAGGTACACATTTTTTATTTAAAATAATTATTTCACTACTATATTAAAAGGTGGGAAAATGTAAATACTAAAATCTGATTTATATGGTACCTTAGTCTTGTACACTTGAAAAATACCTATCATGGTTGTACCTTTCAATTATAGACTTACCCATTGCCAAAAAGCTTGCATTCACTATCTATGTGTACCTAATTATTTATCTCTTAGTCTGACCATTGTTATTCTAATGACTAGGACTTATATATTGTGTAAAAATCTCTAAACCTTATTATTATCCTTTATTTCCAATTCTAGAACTATACCTATTTTCTTGCTCCCTGGACACTTGCATCTCAAACAACCACTTACATCGATGCAAGTGTCCACTTTTCCTAAAAAATGTCTAGTGCCTAAAAATTCATCATGTTGTTGTTTCCATGATGCTCCCCATTTTCATACTTAAAATAAGGACCCTCTTTTTGCTCTAGATTCTAGTCCTTTTTCTCTCAATAACATGTTTGGCTTTCAGTCAATTATAGAGGTTTTTTTTATTGATATCTACTTGATTGGCAGTCCACTTGATGATTAGTTACAAGTGACTAAACCTGTTCCTTTTAATGTCTTTGCATTTATTGGTTTAGTCTAATATTTCATCTAGGAATGCATTTATTTAAATATCTAAATTTTTAAAATCCAATTAAGTCTTGGTTTATCTTCATGTTTGTGTTTTAAAACACATTTAAAGTTTTTTGCTTAGGTAATTTTGCTTTAGTTTTACACAAATTATCTAATGGTTAAATATTTTATAGCCTCTTTTCCTAAGAAATTGAGTCCATTTCTATTTCATTTTGATTAAAAATATATAAATGTTTATATGTTTTTAGTTCTTTACTCAGTCATTTTTCTAAAAATGGACTAAATTGGCTTTGGATCAAACAAAATGACTAAGTCATTTCATAATTTTAATCTTATCCTTAGTATTTTTTAGCTTTGGGATTAATCATTTTAGTTTGAATTTTTGTATCTATTTATTTTAAAATATTTACTTAGTCATTTTCATGTTTTCTCATAGGTTTTTCCACATGTCAAAATCTTGGCACTAAGCGGCTTCAAAGGAAAAATCTTTTAGAAAAATGGCTAAGTCTTTTAAATCTTATAAACTTCAAGATTTTATCATGTGGTGCAATCCTAGTGGCTTAAATCCATAGATACTTAAAGGCATTAAGCCATTATAACTTAAAACCCCTATAGCCTAGACCCTCAAAATCTCAAAGGAATTGAATCATTAAGCCAAAGTTAATCGACCTATGGTTACAAAGCCACATGAAGACACCACGTGAAAGATTCTTAAAAGCTTGGAACCTCAATGGCACTAAGCCATTAAACCTTAAAATTTTAGGACCATTAAATTATTATCCTAAAGAATGAAGAGCCTAGATTCTAAGGAAATAATGCATGGTGATGATAGAAGCTGAGGCATAAAGAACCTAGGAGAAATAAAAGAGGCCATGTGGCCATGGATATGACCATAGTAAACATCAAAGCAAATCCCATGAATGCTGACAAACTTCCCAATGGAAAAATGGGACCCATAGGAGAAAGGCCAATAACACAATGAATTAAAAGGAAGGAGAAGCTAATAAACAACCATGTGGTAGTGATGATGTCATTAATTCATTAGATAAAATTTGATGGCCTATTTGGCCATCAAAATTGTCAAAAGACAAGATTCAACTATGCATTCAATCTGATGGGAAAAATAAATTACATAGTGGCCCCAACTAACAAAGTGGTTGAGAGAAACAATGAAAATCAAGAATAAGTTAGAAAACCATGAGCATGGCATGCACATTAGAACCACACAAAGAGAAAAGGAAAAAAAATAACCTTAAAGTAGTATATCAATTGGTTGTGTATAAGGATAGAGTATAATAGTCTTAATGCAATCCCAATGAATTTTAGATGCCAATATTTAAGAAGTGTGGTGTTAAATACACAAATCCTAGACATGACTTCAATTTGTTAGAAACCTTGTGTCACTTCCTCAACTACATATTCTAATTGCATTGATGATTGTTTATAACCACCCCATTAGTTGAAATTGAAATTTTGAGAAGGATATCTCTTGGAATATTTTATCTATATAAGATAAGATCACATGTTATAGTAAGGGTTGACTCCCTTAGAATAGAGAAGATTAGTGGAGCAAACTAGATGGTTATCCTTAGTTAAGTAAAATAGGCATTTCCTTCATACATTTTTCTACTTTATAGACTAGTTTTTTTGAGTCAAGGCTATTTTGAATCTATATTTGTAACTCACACGAGTATCGTATGAATCCCAATTGGTCCCTTTAATAGAAACATCTTTATATTAAAGCTTAGTCATGTGATAGACTTGATCTGTGCATGTATATGGTGACCCTATTTTCCTCTATGGCTCTACTACTTCATCCCACAGACTCTTGCACCATCCTTAGTTATAGTTGTGATACATTTGATTCAACTAAGGATTGGTTTATCTAGGGATTTATCTGCTCAACATAATCATGTTTGTCTACATTAGAAAGTGGCCTCCTTATTCTATTTTCCCCTTGCCGTTGTCTCTTTTTCTCTCTTTTTAGTTTGCTAGATTAAATTAGTTTAAATTTTATGAAATATATTATTAATGTTATATTTTTTTTGTTTGAAGCTTAATTTATCAATGTAAGTGGATTATTTAATCTTTTATATGCAATAGACATGTCTAAACTAACTACATTTCCAAGCTTTATTTGTACACTAATTCCCTTAGGTAAAAAATTCCACATTTATAATGCTTTTGGATTCATCTAAAATATTCATTGAAGACCATTTATATAGTATGTTCATAATGATCCAATTGGGTTACTTGACATACCAATTACTGGTAATTAAGACCTTGTAGAATCACTCTCCCTCACAGGCCCTTCTCCCTTTTAGTATAGATAGGGCTTAACAACCCCCACATAAGTCAGTGTGTCAAGACACCCATAAACACATCTAATTTTAAAAATAAATCTATCCTAAAGGTTAACCTAAGTGCCTCAATGTGATATATTTCTAAAAGGGATTGTTATATATAAATATCAACCCTCATTCATTCACCACCCACTAAAAATCACATACAACTCACAATGCAATATACCAAGAATCAATCAATTAAGAACTCAAGTGATAAAACCTACTCTATTCATCCTTATTTATATATTATTCATATGAATAATACTTCCACAAGTTTGAATCATTCAAATATTAGCCCATGAGCCATATTTTCTAAGTTACAAGCTAGGTTACTCTATGCCTTCACTTATCACACATTTCATCCTTGTGCACATACAAGCTAACACATATGGTATAAATACATAATTATGAGGCCCTCTTTGGATTATTACCTATGTAGGTAGCACCCATTAATGTAGGGGTTTTTGGGGTAGCTTGACATCGTGAGTGCACTAACCCATTTTTACCATAATCACTTTGAAGGTAATAAGCTAGGTTTTGATCATTGATAAGGATGATAATATATACATGAAATTTGAATACATGGAATAAAGGTGATAGAAAACCTAGAAGTTTCCAGTTGGTCACATCCTAATCCAATAATTATTCCATATAGGACACCTATGGTATGGTTAGACAGCTACACTAACATAACTATTTAGATATTATGTAAGCATTTAATGCCACTAAGAGAATATTCCTAGAATTTGAAGAGTGTTCTAGGATCATCTTCCATTCCACTTCCATATTGTTCCATATCATACCTACATGTGCACAATAAACTATCTAAGTTTCATTTATTTTCAATTCATTACAATATCTATCAATATTTATATTTTACTATTTTTAGCAATATCAGTTGAATAAATTCATAACACTATTTGTCTAATTTTATATTGAATTGACCTTCTCATTGGGTTAGTTCACCATCCTTGTATAAAAGGTAATATAATCCCATTAACCCTTGATAACCCACACATTTAGAATTTAGGGTTACTCAATTTAACTATTCATCTTAGGATGAGACACTAGATTGAATTGTAGGTTAGTATTCAACATCTCCCATAATGTCCTCGATAAATATCCAAAAAAAATTGTATCTCTACTAGATAATGTATTGGGTGACAATCCATGCAATCTCACAACTTCCTTGAAATATAAATTAGTTATATGTGTAACATAATTAGTTTTATTTCATGCAAAAAAAATATTCATTTCAAAGAATTTGTATACAATCATAAAAATAAAGTCATAGCCTCTCTACATTGTAGGAAATCCTAACACAAATTCCATGATTTTTATTTTCCCATGGTCTCTTAAGAATAGGTAGTGGTTGGTACAACTCTACATTTATAAATCTTCCTTTTTATAAAAATAAAATCCTACATTCCTATACAAACTTATGTACATCCATACTCATCTTAGGTTAAAATCAAGTCTCATCCAGCTGTAAAAATGTTTTTCCATTACCAAAATATATATCCATTACCCCATAATGCCTCTATTTAAACAAATTTTCACATGGTGACTCTTTGGGTATACATTTTTTTCATTTGAACAACAATCATTCTTACATGAAATATTCTAACCAAGGCATTATGTCCACACTCAGAAGTTTTATTCATGATATATACATGTCTTTGAGATATTCATATATTATGTACAACTCATTTATAGGATCAAGTCCTATAACTTTATTTTACCTCTCATTCAAAAAGAGGCACCTTCTACTCAAGTCATAAGCAAAACTCTATATCAAAGTTTCCACTTCTATGCTTTAACAAATGAGATATTTTACAAAATATCAACCCATTTCATGTCTTTGATTTAACTTACCTTAAATATTGATGAATTATGGTGTTTTATGGTATGTGTACAACACAAAAAACTTAAACAACAAATAAGGCATCTAATTATTGAGTGTTTACACTATGACATAGAAAGTATGACTGTAAACTGAATAACTTTTATTTATGTTGTTCATTTTCTCACTTAAATAAGAAATATTATTACCTTATTGAATCATCAAATCCCTAATTTTTTCCCACTTGCATCATCATAAACCTAAAATACCTTATTAAATTTAGGTAATGCCAACACTATCTATTTAGTCACTTTCCTCTTCAAACTCTAAAATATATAATTTGCTTATATTATCTAGAGAAACTCTCTTTTATCACCTCTCATTAATATTGTGTTAGGATTTTATGTTCAAGTAAAGTTACAATGAAATTCCTATATAAGATTACTAAGCCATGAAATTTTCATGCTTCAAATTTACTTCCATGCATTAGAAAATCAATGATATATTACACCTTATATAGATCTATCTTAAATCTTTATTAGGAAATTGTAAAAACAAAGTTAGAAAATCCTCCTTCATGTATCTATAATTCTTCAAATTAACCATTAACTTCTCTTTTCACAATCATTTCAACACTTATCTTATGGGAATCAAGTTTTATTCATTTGACTTACTAAAAATTAGTTTGTCATCTAATTACATAATGAAAGAATCACCAAGAAAAGATTTAAGAACTTCATTCATGAAAATCATTAATGTACTTGACATTTTATTCAATCCAAATGACATGACCATCCATTCATAGTATACTTCCTACATTTTCAATGTAGGATCCCATTCATCACCCTTTGTGATGTGTATTTAGTGATATCTATATGCAAAGGGAAATGCAACTGATTTATAAATCAATCCTATCTCAGAGAAGATAAATCCTACTTCCACTTCTGATTGTTGATACATTAGATATCTGGGGTCATGACCAATATGGATCCATTAGACCTATCCAATGGATATCTTACCACAATAATATCACAAGGGAGGGTTCTAAAGCCTCCAATCAAGTAAAACTATGCAATAACCCTAACTAGATCCTATGTTTTCATATTCACTAAACTAGTAACAAGTAAAGTAAAGTCTAATCTAGTGTTCACCAAAGCTTATGGCATAAAATTGGGTTAGTAAAAAATATTAAAATTAATCATGCATAAGATAATCTTATTTAATAAATTTATAGGTAAAACCCTAATACATGGAGAGACAAATATATTCAATAGCCATTACTTATGCTACTAATATTTACTAAAGAGAGGAGTAAAGTTAGAGATACTTACCTTGAATATGAATCCATCAAGATTCAATTTCTCCCTTGGCCAAAGGTTCTTCAAAAGAGGTTGTTTTGGCTCATAAGGATCACTAAGAAAGGCTAAAGCATCTACGACTTTTCCACAAGACTAGATTCTTCTCCATGTAGAAATCCTAAGCTAAGACTCCTCAAGTAGAATGGAGGAAGAGAAGATTGTAAGGAAGTGAAAATTAATAATTAACTCTTATTTTCTCTCTAATAATGGAAAAATTAATGTGTTTGTATAGATGTATCGAACCCTAGTCCTTTTCAAAAGTTTAGGTTGACAAGGTCAACCTAATCAACATTATATTATTATTGACAAAAAACAAATTAGGTTCTAGTCTAGGTCATCCAAGGGTGTACCTAGACCCTAAATACATTTTATCAATTAGATTATAAGGTCAATGGGATTGATAATGTAGCATAAACCATAAAAAAGGATTTTAGGCTATGGAAGGACTAATGAAGGCAAAAATGACTAGAAGAGGGTGAAAATAGGAGTAAAACCTTAAAAGGGAATGTTTATAGGATATGGTTGTGTAGATATAAAGTGTTAGTAAGGGATAAAAATATTGTAAAGCACCAATGGTTTACCCACCCCTTTCCCAATGCAACCCTTAAGGCATGCACTTAGAGATATTGAGACTTGACGGGTTCTTGAAAGATATAAAGCATAAGTGATTGATAAAGTTTGAAAATATTATGCATATACATATGCCCCAATCGAAGCTCATCACGTGTCACTCAAGTTTAAAAAGGGATGGTGCTTCAAGAAATAACATAACAAAGTAAAACATTAAGGCTAAAAAAATTGTTGCAATTTAAATCATAAAATAACTAAAAGTAAATGATTAAAATGGGAAATAACTGAAAAAGTAAAAGTAATGTATGCATACCTTGAATTACTTTTATCATGGGATGGTTGTATTTTGTGTTTGTAATTTTGATATTGGAGGTCACAAAGACTACTTTTGATAAACCCAAGGATACAAAACTAAAGAAAAAAATAAAAAATGTAGGAAAGCCAAGATAACTGATGTTATGTGGATGGGATGTACTTGGAAATTTAGCAATCTAGGGTGAAAAGTGTTATGTTAAACCAAATGACCAAGTTAAAATTTAAATTACATTAGGTATCCAAAAATATAAGGCTACTAAAGACCAAAAAACTCAAATAAGTAAACCATAAGTAAGAAAGGAAAACTCACCAAGTCAAACCATGGATACATGTCAAAAATGGTAATCAAACATCGATGTAAAAGTAGTAACAATCCTTAAATAAATATGGGAAATTAAAATGGTAAAACAACATTGATGAGTGAGCAACAACAATCCTTACTCAATCATCAATGGAAAAAGTGCATAAAAGGGGGAAAAGATTGGTGAGTTAGAAGTAACAAGCCAACCTCACTCAACAATTGAAAAAGAACATGTAAATATAAATGGACTCAGGTGTCCACAAAAAGGGATAATAAAAAAATGGTAAAATAAAACAAATTAATGATGGGATGTAAATTAATGGTGTAAAGAAAAATAATCCATAGCTACTCAATCATGTTGTTTTTTCTAAAGATAGATAAAAGTAAAATAAAGTAGTGCTAGCATATTTTTAAAATGTGAAGAAGAGGGAATATATAAGAAGGGAAAATAGATTTAGAATCATACTTGCCTATCAAGGGGTAAATTAAACGGGTAGAAGGGAGAATGAAGGAAAATCCAAGGTAGAGGAACTCTTTATCAAAGTCAAGACACTCAAATTAGATTTGTTAAAATAAGAGGACTTTCAACATTAAGGGCTATAAAGAACTCCTATCCACACAAGTCTTAGGTCAACAAATTAAGTATGTATCTCATCTCATAAAGGCTATATGTAAGAAAATTAAAATGGACCTACCTTCCTATAATGTGTTCCCCATTCCTTAGGACCCCGTATAGAGTCATCGATCTAATGCGAAGATTAGGTACTTATGTGAGAAATTAGGTAATACCATAAAGTTTTTTGAATTATCTTATTCTAATATACTGGCCTACTACACCCTAATGGACCTCGACTCTATCATGAGGCCAACTATGGAGTTTGAGATTTGATTAGAGATAGGATATGTGCTTTGAATCACATCTTTTGGTGTGATTTTGACTTTTAAAATTTGTATGTTGACTTTTATATATCATTGCATTTTGTTTCAAATGATTTGGATTTTAATTTTATTGATGAAATTTTCTATTCCTCCTCTATACGGATTTGGAAAACCAAACATGGATGTTAAAGATGACATTCATTTGAATACTTGGGACTTGGTTCCTAAGAAAGAGAACTTAGAGATCATGGTGTCTAAAAATATTTTTAATGCAAGTGAAATAAAATTTTTATCTTTATTTTGACCTTGGTTTATCCAATGTGGAGTGAAAGTAAAGGAAATCAATAGGAATGAGACATGAAACAATTTTAATTACTCCAAATCATAAAAAATATGACAAAGGATGAAAGAGGGATACAATGACAGTAAAAAGTGTGATTCATTATCATGAGAATGAGGGAAGTGTATGAAAACATGCTAATGTAGTTTATTGTGCAAATTTTAGCTACAAAAAGAAGCAAAATCCAAAGTTGATAACAAGGGATCAAAAACTTGTAATCATTATTGAACATTCTAGAAAAAGGAATACTTAATTAAAAGATGGTAATTCTATGAGGAATTCCAGGTCCTATCCATGATCTTACATTGCAAATCATAAAATAAAAACCCAAAGAGTCCAAAAAGTATTATAAATTAAGGAAACAAGGATAGCAAAAGGAAAACTATGCCATATCTATGTTTTTACAATGTAATTCATGAGAAAAGAGAAACCAAAGGACCAAAAGGAGGGACTAAGGTTTGTGAAAAGAGGGACTACTATAGAGGGTGAGAGCCATATAATTATCATGTAAAGTTTTAAAAGGAGAGTATATAAAAATCATAATAAGAAGGGAAGGATTTATGCTAACATATATATCAAGGATGAGCATGCCAGAAATAAGCCTATGTGTCTCGCAAGGTTTCTTGAAGTTGAATTACTTTAGTATCATGCAATGTAGAATAAGAGTGGGCATCGTAAGATTCCCCAATGGGTAAGTGGATGTAGGGATGGGCATCACAAGACACCCCAAAGGTTGAAGTAACATGTGGGTGGGTATCACAAGATTCCATAAAGGTTGAAAATAGGAAGAAAAGAGCACCCATATAGTGTCTAAATGGATTTAGGTTGTCCAAGAAGATTTTGATAGGGTATTTCATGATGTTTGGTGAAAGAAACAAAATTTAGGAAAGAATAAGGAGAATCAAGGATAGATTCATCTTGATAGAGAATAAAGTCAGCAAGATACAGAATAGTGTCAACCAATAAAGAATAGGGTCAGCCAATAGGTATAGAATTGACTAATTCAATAGGGTATTGCTAAGATATAGGCTAAAAATAATAGACAATCATTTGGTTTGACTATGTACTATTAGATAGGGGATAAAATAGAGAGATAAGAAGACATAATCATATAGATTGATTGTATACTATTGGAGGGAAGATAAAATAGTCTTTAAGAGATTTTATCGACCAAGATGACCATGTTCTAAAATAGGGGTAAATATTGCAAAATAATTGAATAAAGAATGAAAGTAAACACATAAATAATTGGATCAATGTGATTGATCCAATTGAGGGACACAACATAAAACCTTACACCAATGCTATCCAATTCAAGTTTTTGTAATACAACACATAATGATCAAAGAGCAAACAATAAAGTAAAAAAGTAAATGCTAACTAGTTGGTCATTGTAAGTGTTATTAAATTATTAGAAAGTTTTGATTTAAATGTGATAAGAGAGTTGGCTTAAATAAGGAACTAAAAGTAGTCTAAAGTTTGTTTCAAGATGTTTGGGATAAAAGGGATATATATTAGAAATGGTATTGGCTTGATATTGGGGCCTACCCTATCACTTCACAATCCCATAGTGATAATGGTGTTAGATGATTTTCTAATATACACCATTAAACACGTATTTATACTTGGATAGAAAACCAAGTTGACTTCTCCCTTGGTGATGAAATCCAAGTAGGTAGGCCTTGGGAAGAAACATATTTAAATACATTTTGAATGTTAAGTGGTGTGGTAGAGTGTGTAAAAGAGTAAAATAGTGTGACTAAAATGCTAATTTGAAAAATCACCTATTTAGACTATGTGAGTTACTCTAAGCATGTAAACATTTGAAAAGGACATATGAATTAACTACTAGAAAATAGTTGTTAATTCTTTGATTAAGAATAATATAGAGTCAGTTTAGGTGAAAATATATGAAAAAAGTAAAAAATAGATTCAACTAGGTCATTGTTATTCTATAAAATCAAGGTCTTTAAGAACATAATTGAATAGGTCAACTATGTCTCTCAAACAAAAGACAGACTATAGAATTAAATCAACCAAGTTGACCTAGTTAGTTGTAGGGTTGTAATTTTGAAAAATAACATTGAAGGAAGTATTAAAATGATAAAAAGAAGAAATAAATGAACCTTGGTGGGCTTGAATATGATTTAAATTGAAATTTTTATGTTATAATGCTTTAGTTAATTCTTTCAAATTATACAAAATAGGTCAACTGGTTTGATGGAGTTTTACAAAACCTTGTATGTTGAATAAAAATAATGAATAGAGTTAACCTATTTGATACTATTCATTGACATGTATGTTGGAAAGAAGAATTAGCAAAAAAAGTTGACATGTTTAATAGTTTATGCTAATCTAGAACTAAATAAGATTATTGTGTTAAACTATTTAATCTAGTAACTTATAGCTGATGAAGACTTGCATAGATAGAACAAAAAAAATTTAAAGTGACTATGTGTTAAACATACACACAAAAAGTTAGAACTATACTAATTGGTTTGATATAGTACTATAAATATGGAAAATTATAATAAAAATGATGACATGAAAGAAAACCTTCAAAGATTAGATTCATATTGGGTTCACCAAAATGTAAGGGTTAGATTCATGTTAGGTTCATTAGAATGTATGTGAAGGGAAA
Source organism: Torreya grandis (assembly GCA_037957365.1). Classification (NCBI taxonomy): domain Eukaryota; kingdom Viridiplantae; phylum Streptophyta; class Pinopsida; order Cupressales; family Taxaceae; genus Torreya; species Torreya grandis. The sequence continues at coordinate 3,390,067 of JARHVA010001173.1, read as the reverse complement.
TGCAACTGATCTATAAATTAATCCTAGCTTGGAGAAGATAAATTTTACTTACATTTCTAATTAATGATATGTTAGATATTTAGGTCATGACCAAGATGGATCTGCTAGACCTATCCAAGGGACCTCTTAATATAATATTATCACTAGGTAGCACTCCAAAACCTCTAATCAAGTAAAACAATGTAATAACCATAATTAGGTCCTATGTTTTCATATTCACTAAACTAGTAACAAGTAAAGTAAAGTCTAATCTAGTGCTCACCAAAGCTTTTGGCACAAAATTGGTTTAGTAAACAACATTAAAAATAAGCATGCATAAGTGAATCCTATTTAAGTTATGTATAGATAAGACCCTAATACATGGAGAGAGTAATATATTCAAAAACCATTATTTATACTACTTTTATTTACTAAAGAGAGGAGAAAAATTATGGATACTTACCTTGAAGATGAACCCATTGAGACTCAATCTCTTCCTTGTCCAAAGGTTCTTTGAAAGAGGTTTTTATGGTTTGTAAGGATCATTAAGAAAATCCAAAGAATCTAAGACTTTTCCACAAGACTATAGTCTTCTCTAAGTAGAAACCCTAAGCTAAGACTCCTCAAGTATAATGGTAGAAGAATAGATTGTAAAGAAGTGAAAATGAATAATTAACTCTTTTTGTCTCTATAAGAATGGAAAAATAAATATGTTTATATAGATGGATCTAACCCTAGTCATTTCCAAAATTTTAGGCTAACAAGGTCCACCCAATTGACATTATATCATTATTGATAAAAAATAAATAAGGTCTCAGTCTAGGTCTACCAAGGACCAACCTAAACCCTAAATAATTTTTATCAATTAGAGTACAAGGTTGATGGGGCTGATAGTGGAATGTAAACCATTTAAAATGATTTTAGGCTAGGAAAAGGCTAACGAAGGTGGGAAATGATTAGAGAAGGGTAAAAAATAGGATGTAAAGCTTAGGGTAATGTTTTTAGGAGATTTTTGTGTAGATACAAAGTGTTAATAAGGGACAACAATCCTATGAAGCATAGATGGTCTACCCATCCCTTTCCCAGTGCACCCCTTCAGGCATGTACTTAGAGAGATTGAGACTCGATGGGTTCCTGTAAGATAGAAAGCATAAGTAATTGATAAAGTTTGAAAATATTATGTATATACAATATTCACTCCTCAAGTAAATCTATGTAAATTATTGTGTACCACTTAAATAGTAAATAAGGTTATCCATGACCATCAATCAAGATATGTAATTATCAATTATCTTATTTAAGGCTTTGAAATTATTTTTCATCCTCCACTATCCAAATTTCTTTGGTGTCAATATATATGACTCTATGCATGGGATAAAAAAATGATTTATTTAGAAACTCATATACTTACCTTTAGACATTTACATTATGCTTAGGAATAAAAATATATTACACCTTGATTAGTGGATTTGATCCTAGAATCAAATACATGTAGTGACTTGTACTCATGGTTGGAAACCCATCTGATAGATCCTTGGAAATGATCTATGCAATTTCACTAAGTAAAATATTTGAATTTGTTTGGAAGTTCTTCTTCTTTTCTGATCCAAATTTTCATGGGATTGGGAAGGAAAGCATACCATGTCATATCCTTATTCACCTCTTTTATAAATTTCTCCCTTGAAACTAAAAATATCCTTTACTATTGTCCACTTTTTCTTTCTTTTCCTTTAAAGGATTTAGAGTGTATATTTTTCCACCCTTCACCAAATTGTAGGTGTCTTTATGGACTTCATGATGTTTCTTTATATAAAAAATTAAATATATTTATAGAAATACATGAAATACATTCATGGGAATTATGTCACACATTACTTCACCCTTATGTATGTTAAATTGTAAACTCACCAAGCATCATTCATTGGCCATAATCTGATGTTCCTTAATGCAGGATCATCTAGCCACTTAAGAAAATTGTAGTGATGAAGACTCTAATACATGATAGGAGGTGCATTAGAGTTCCTAGGGGTATTAATAATCCATGAGATGGTATAGAATGTGTGTTGGGAGTTTTCCCTCTAAAATTGTAATTTCAAATTTCAAATTGTAAGACCCAAGCATTATGGGGTCATATGAGTCTAATGAGATGAAAAAAAATGATATGTAAGTTGTGAGTTAGTCTTAAAATGTCATATGTAGTATCTAAATGTAAATTTCATGTCATTTAAAATGGTGGTGGAAGATTTTTTCTTGTAATCACCCAAATCCAACATAGATGTTGCATGAAAATAGGAGTTGTTATATGAGAGGAGGAGAGAGTGTAAGAGAAAGAGAGAAGAGTAGGTGGAAGGAGAGAGAACTCTGAAGATGAGAGGGAAGGAGTAAATAAAATAAGAATGTACACTCTTCAAGAAGAATGGCAGAGTCCAAGAATGGATTGCATATGTAAATGTTGGCGGTGCATGTTAATAAAGAAGAGTTGTTTGTGTATGTTTGCTCTCCCATGCAAGGTATATGTATTATTTTTAGTTATATGTTACCTTGAGTAGGCTCTTGAAGATATGGATATACTAATATTTGTATTTTTTTAGATATTAATTAAGGAATGTAGGGTGACAATCCAAAAATAAGGTGAGGTTGTGGTTAGAAAGAAGAAACTTGAATTGCATGGAAGTTTGTTGATATATGAAAATAGTTGTATGTTTAATATAAAGTAGTATATAAACTATGTAAGCTATTGGGATGGTCATTTGTATTTTTAAAAGAAAGAAAACTTCAGGAAGAACTCTCTCATCCCTAAAATCTTATTGTATGTCTGAGACAATCAAGTAAATGACTAATTTTGAAGGCTTTAGAAGATGATCAATGCAAGTATAAACATAGTATGATTTTATTTAAGTTATATATGCATTATTAAATAAAAATGGTTTCATACCTTACATACTAAAGTGATAAATCAAAGGAAAAGATAACTAGGTCCTTTGGAATTATGTGTGTGTGTGTCACAGTTGACATACTAGGGGAGTAAGGTGTTTTAGCTCCTCTCAAGAGATTTAAGGTCTTAAATTATGAATGAATGTTTTCATTTAACTTTTATGGATCCTTTTAATTCCCAATCCTAATGTGAAAGGTCTTGAGATATACAACATAGATAAATAATTTATTTAGACTTCATTCTATGGTGTCTTAGTCCTGTAGCTTGTCATTTTTGTGTATAATCAAGTTTAAAAAATAGAATTCAAGCATATTTATGACCTTAAAAATCTTAAATCCAATGTGTTTAAGTGTGTTTTGATTATAAATTTCTTATTCATCCACTTTGAATGTTTAAAGTCCTTTTATATGCTTGAAAACCTTTATGAGTCCTCCTCAACCAGTGTACAAACCCTATAGGGTTTCTTGACCAAATATATGTTTTGGTAGCTAGAGAAGGAGTTGGGATCTAAAATTTTGTATGAAGTTGGGGAATGGTGACCTGAAAGTGAATAAAAATGTTTTTAGTGTATTTGGCATGTGTGGAAGCCAAGAGATACAAAACTCAAAATTAGAGAATTGAAGACCTAAAAAGACCTAATTATAGGACAGTTTGAGCTAGTAAGTACATCACCATGGATTGTCATGTTTTGAAATTATGCATAGAGTCATTAAAGTATAATGGGTACTATAATATATTCCTATATTTCCAAGGTGATTTGTGTAAAATCCCAAACAAGAAAGTTTGTATAAAAAAGACCACAAGGAGTAGTCTCATTATTAAGCTTAAGGTGTGTAAGTGGATGTTGAGAGTGATTCATGGGTTAAAATGAGATGAGGTACGTGTTTTATGCTTGGGAGATATCAACTATCATGAAGAGTTTCACTCAGGGAACCTAAATCAAGAATTGAGGTGTTTGAGTCTTGAGGAGCTAATAGCCTAATGAATCTAGTGAGTGAGTGAATGAAAAGAGATGGGAAAATGAATGGAATCAGATGAGTGGATGAGTGTGAGGTGTATGAAGTGTCTAAAGATAGTGAATAAATGATTTAGAGGTGCTTAGTGAATAGGGTCATACATGAGGAGGCTGTCAAGGCTAGTGAGAAGTTGAAAAATATTGGAAGATTGAAGCTCAAGAACAAATCAAGGCATTTGTAAGTTGAGAATAATGATCAATATCAGATAAAGGGATGAATTAATGAGGTTTTTATCATATTCCTCTACATCATTTTGGCATCATATTAAGTTAAGATCTTGGTTTAATTTATGTTTTGAGTAATTAAATATTGTTGATTTGAGATTGGGAAAGAATGTTATGAAGATTGCATGAAGTGATATTATAGAGGTATTGTGAGAAAAGAGTGTGGTATAGGTATGACCTATTGAGATCAACATATAGAAATAAAATATTAGTGACTAAATAAGCTAAATCCCCTAATTTCAATGTGAAGGAATTGAGACTAGTCAAGAGAGATCTAGAGAAGATAGAGTGGTAAGAGCATTGAAGCTCAAGAGAGAGAAGAGGAAGACTCCAAGTGAGATTCAAGAGAGATAAGAAAAGTCCTAGACAAAGGAGTAGAGAAAGAAAATGAGACCTAAGATAGTTCCAAAAAGAGCAAGTAGGTAAGCTTGCTAAATGATAGGTCTAAGTGAGGCCTAGAAAGTGAAGAAAAAGAGAGAATATGGATGTATGAAAAGAAGTGAAAGAGATAAGAAGAGAGTTGGGGAAAATTTTAAGAAGATATACCTCATGAAGGATCAATAAAGCAAATGGTTTGGTTGTAATGTGATAAAGAGAGTGAAGTGGCCAGTAGAGATACTTATGATATAAAAAAGACATAAGATGAAAACCTTGAAGAAAGAGAAGAAAAAAGATAGAATATCCCATAGAGCCATGAAGGATGAAGAGTTTCCAAGAGAGAAACATGAAATATAAATTGAGAAAATAGTTATAATTGAGGAAAATATGGAGAGAGAAGTGCCAAGAGAAGCACTTGAGGGAGAAGACAAAGAAAAGAGGAGAATATCCAAGAAAGAGGCAATCATAGAGACTTGTTGGAATTTATATTCTAACATTGTATTTAAGTGTGTGTATGTAGGTGTAAATAAAAATTAGATGAAGGTCAAGAATAATACCTTAAGGCTTGTGAGAAATGAGTTAGGTAAAGTACCCATCAAGATGAATGAAGATGATAAAGGAAGAGGACAAGTTGTAGAAGATAACATGATAAAGATTGAATATTCTCAACATGTTAAAGATGAGATAGAATAAGAGTTCTATGATGTTTTGATAAGCATTGTAGCTATAGTAAGAGAGGAAGATCACAAGTAAGAAATGATAGCAAACCATGTAGATATGAGAGAGGAAATAACCATGCAACAGTCCTTTAATGAGCTAAATGAATGCTTAGGACTTGAATTTCATTGTGCATATGAGAAAAAAGATGCTAATATATAGGTTAAAAAAGTGAAGAGCAAAGTATATGCCTCTATGATAGTACAAGAATAGATATATGTAGTGCCTAAGTAGCTCAAGTAATCAATTGATGAGATGAAGGTAAACCTCAATCAAGAGGTCATTCAAGCTAAAAATTTAAGTGGAAGATAAGAGCAAACAAGGAGGAAAATAATAAAGGGCAGGTTATATAAAGTTCACATGATAAGTTATCAAGCAAAGAAGCATGAAATAGGTGATACAAGAATCCAATCTCAGTCCAAGAATATACAAGGTAGAATATGGGTCATGATGAGCATGGAAAGGGTACAAAAATCTAGTATTGTAGATACACTCCAAGAGATCATGGGGAAAGAAGAAACTTGCAAGGTCAAGAAGCAAATTGAATCTATGGAAACAAAAAAAGACAAGGGAATGAAGATTTAAATAAGTAATCAAATGAATAATCAAGATGAAGAGTCTGAAGAGAGCACAAGCAAATATAAAGGTAAGAAAGTTATTTATGATGAGTATGATGATGATCTATTTGAATCAATGAATGAGGTCATAAAGAGATAGTATAAAACCTGTAAAAGGATGTTTATAAACACAAATGGATAGCTAGGTGAATTTTACAATGCAAGCAAAGATGGAATATTAATGGAGAATGAAGACTTATTGAGAAATGAGGAATCGATGGCTAAATATACTGATGTAGAATAGAATTTGGAAGAAGATGAAGGACATTATAGTCTTAAATTTGATGAAGATCATGGATAAGTAGATGCTCTTACATTTAGGAAAGAATTAGAGATGTTAGATAGTTTATTTAGTCCATTAAAAGGTTTGTATACATATGAATGACAATATGATAATATCATGAGTGAGCTCAAAGAATAATCAAGTGAGATTGAGGAAGAATTGGATGGTATAAATGATGATAGCCATGAATAATTATCAAATCTCATAAATAGGAAATGATATGCATTGATGATATTGATGGTATAGTTATGGAGTAGTAAGAGAAGGTTTTATTTCATAAGCAAATGAGAAAGAGAGAGGATGAGCCACAAGATCTCATGATCAAGCATGGCAAAGACAAACAAGTGAGTTAAAAAAAACGTGAGAAAATAACATGTTTACATGATATTTCAATTGAGTTAAAAGAAACAAAACATGAGGAATATAATGGAACAAGTTTCTAAGAAGTGTGTCCAAGAGGTAAGTGTGCACCAAATTTTATAGTCAAGCAATATCACTAAAATTAGGAATAAAACCTAAAAATCAATGACACCAATATGAATGGATAAAAGAGGCAAATCAAAACAAATAAAACATTATTACCATCATTTTTACCTCTTTATGTCTCCATTTTGGTACTACACTTGAATGATTTGATGTCTGAATTTTGAATTGTTGGATTACTTGATGAACTTGACAATGGCTCCCAAAGGTTGTGTGAAGTGGATAATGGCTTGGATGAGTGATAGAATATTGTTATGGATGTAATGAGAGTAGTAAGATAATGGTTTGATGTATTTCTAGTTATATTATGGTTTTTCAAAAAAATTGGCCATGGCCCAAGCATGGCCTTTTATAGGAAAATAGAGGGAATTTTAGGGGAATTTAAAATTATTTAGAAATCTCTAGTTTAGAGACTTCTAAAGTCTTAGAGAAGATTCTATAGTTATAGAGGCTTATCAATTAGTTTAGGGGAAAATAGGGGATTAGAGGGGATTTAATAAGGTTTAAGGCTCATAGGGATGTAAGAATGGCTAGGGTGGTAGGGTGGTAAGCAAATAAATATGAATTTTAAATTGTTAAGTTGGTTTAGGGAGTAGGTTAGTGGGTAACATGTTCTTTTAGAGGTATAATGGGTAGATTAATGATTTTAGGATAGGGTAAAGTTTTATAAGATAAAGGAATGGGATGTGGATTATTAGGCTAGTAGTTAATTTAGCTCAGAAATATAAGAATTAGACTAAATTCGCAAGAAATTACTATAATTAGTAGGGTGAGCATAATTTAGTGCATACATTTTGCCTTTTTTTGAAAGAGTATTGTGAGTGAAATTAAATTTAAGGAGTAATGGTCTTTCAAATAAAAACCATGGTGTTAGATGGTGTCAGATGTTAGTAGGATATGATGCCCCCTCGAGGGAGCATGCAGGGAGAAATTGACCTAGATAGTCACTCAAAATGAAATCCCAGGGTAGGATAAGACTAAGATTATAAAATGGGGTTTGGATAACCCAATTGACCCAATAGATGCCCCAATAATGGATATCATAGAGTATATCAGTGATGGGTTCTAGACATATGACGATTGTCAAGAAATTTTTTTGATTGATAGGATAAAGTTGATTAAAATAGGATGGGTTCAAGCTGATGATAAGTCCCACAATAAGAATACATGATAGGGGAAGCTTAAAAAGGGATAATAGTGATAAGGATATTAAACTAGGGATGAAAATCTACTTTTTGTAAAATTTGGGGCTTAAAAATGACATATAATCATTGAGTGACTTATTCAAAAATGGGAAAATGATGAGGGATAAATGGTGGTTGAGCTATCCGTGGGCATTAAAAATTGGTCAAGTGTTGCCTACATAGTCCTAAAAGACTTCAGGTTGATGTAGTTCTTGATGCAGGATAAGGGGTTGGACCTTCCATGCCCCGCACTATGTTAGAAGGTGACTTAGAGTGATTAGAGTGGGATAATTGGTCAATTAGATGATATTTGAGAAAAATTATGTTAGTAATGGGTTTTTAGGGTGTGGGGGGGTCATTTAGGACAAAAGAGTCAAAAATGGGTCATTTTCTCCAATTAACTTCTTATGATTTGTGCTTTGAGGCAAAACCATAGATCGACTACCTCATACTTCCCATCATGATGAGAGGGTTTGTGAGCACTAGAGAGAGGATAATGCTAGACCTACAGTGAGTAACAAATACCCTAGATCTATATTTCATTAATTTTTATTAGTTTTTGTGAATTTTTGGATAGATTTTGGTAGAAACAAATGCCATCCAACTCATTGGAAATATCATGGCTGGTAGTTATGCCCACAATCATGATAATTTCCATCATGAGTTGTGACTTTTTAGGGTTGAGCCATGATTTTTCAATACCACAAGTCCTCAGTTGTAGTATTATAATACTGTAATAAGGGATTCATGATATTACAATATCCCAACTAGAGAGTTGTGGTATTGCAATATCATTATTAATGATTTGCAATAATGTCAAAACTACTTATGGGGGCATTTCACAAGTAGTGATATTGTCTAGGCTAATAAAATAGGGTTAATGGTAAGTTGATTGAATTGGGTTAGATGACCTAGGGTGTTAGGCTAGTGAGCTAAGTGGGTTAGGTAAATAGATGGTTGGGGTGAGTTAGTTTAGGTGATTCAAGGGATTAGATTAGTTATCTAGGAAGGTTAGGTAAATTAGATAGATAGGATGAGTTTGGATAGGGTAAGGTTATTACTAGTGTTGAATGGGTATGGGGATGTGTTAGTGGGATAGGAGGTTAGGCTAGGATAGGGAATTAATATGGTATGGATAGGGGTATTTGATATGGTTATGATAGGTTATATTTTTTTAAGGATTAATGATTAGTTAGGGTTGTGGGGTTTTTGGATAGATAGGATAGGTGAGTTAAGATAAGTATTTGATGACAAAAGGTAGTGATAGGTGGGTAATGACTAGTGCAAGAGGATTTGGGCATGATGACATCATGTTTACACTGGCTAGATCTCTTGCATGAGATGTGGTGGCTGACACCAATGGATTTTGGCGTAATAAAGCTAGTTAGTTTACATGATGTGGTGATGATGCCCACAATTCACATTAATTGAGAGTTGATCATAGCATTAGTAGAGTGGTGGCACTCAAAGATGAGCACCTTCCATTTAATTACTAGGGAGATGATTGTGACACTAGAGGACGTGTATAGTATTTTTCATTTATCCATACATGGGGCTAGGATATAGTGGCATTCATGTGCATTGGCTTAAACACTATAGTGGCTAAGTAGGAGTTTACATGTGGGGATTTAGGATAGATTTATTGATATTGATATATTCCTTCATGAGGGAACTTTAGATAGATTGACACTAGTGGTGATGTCTCTTGTCTCCAGTATTCTCCTATTGGACAAGAGTAGGTAGTGGTTTCACCTTAGACTAGGAGATGTTGTTTCAGATATGGTTCATGATCATTAGGTGTTTTCTTGGGGGGTAGTTATTTTATTGCATTTATATAGAGAGTTACACCTTGGAGCATACAAGAGATCATGCATTTTTTGACTATCTTTATTGTTATAGATTTGGAGCTGGAAGCATATTGATATCTAGTGGCCATTCGATACTCTTGAAATATATGAGCCTGAGTAGCCTAAAATATTTTAGTGACACATGTTGTTAAGAGTATATCTAGGGAATGTAATCAAGGTGACGTTTTATAGAGAGGATTTCTATAGCCTATGCCAAAAGCACATTACATGGATGTCATATAGGGGCATTCAATTTGGTTGGGATGATGAGGCTAGAGTGTTATGTGATGGGTCAACATGATTTGATCATAGAGAGGTATCAATTAGATTATGTATAGTAACAATTGGGTTCATCCATGATGTTCAAGTACCATATCATTTATTAGCATGTAGAGATTGAGAGATGCCACAATGGGGGAGACTAATAGAAAGGGAAAATGCTCATTTGATTATGATAGTATTACCCTTATTCAGTGGGATTTATATATTGTAATTTTATATCCTAATGTTATAGTGGCATATGTAGCATGGTGGTAGCCTAGGATAATTATGAGATGGATGTGGCTATGGGTGGTGGTTAGGTTGAGTAAAGTGAGGAGAGTGCTTCAAGCATGTTTTAGGCTTCAAAGGAGGAGGAGATGGGTGTTGAAACAAGATGGATAGGATGGTGATGGGCATGATGACATGGATGTAGATGGAGGGGATGGAGATTAGGCAATTATAGTAGTATAAATGGGGCCTCAACCCCAGGCATAGGTGCAAATACCAATTTGAACATAGGTATAGGTTGGGACTCAGGCTGGTAGGAGTGGTGGTGTATATCCTTCTCATCCATTGATGATAGAGGAGGATCAAGCTTTAGTTACCCAACTTTATGGTGAGATAAAGGCATAACTAGCATAGATTACAAGTATTACATGGGAGTGCCACCATCTTCAGGCTCATATTCAGAGTATGATAGCTTAGAGGGATAGTTAGTTGATGTAGGCATAGGAATAGATTACTACATTATAGGCTTATGTTGCATATAGGGATGGTTAGTTGATCCAATTATAGGGATAAGTTACTACATTGTAGTCACAGGTGATAGAATAGGATGTGCATCTCACCTATTCATAAACACAAATTATTGCATTACAAATCTAGGTCACAAGGTTTCAGAGGTAGGTGAATCAATTATAGGGATGTGTCTAGAATTTAACAAGGTAGGTAGAGGTGGTTGATCGGGCCATGGATGTGGTCTATGTGGAAATGAGGGGTCATGGCATGATGGATGTGATGAAGAATATTATGCTTCTCACATGCGAGGATTAGTACTATCAAACTTTGTACAAGGCAACAATACTAGAGGGTTAGCATGTAGCATCTTTTAGTATCACCTCATCATTAGTTCAATAGCCTTCTAGAGGAGGGTGAGGACCATAGGGTCCTCTAGGGCCACCAGGACCACCAAGGCCACAACCATGATTTTTAGATTGTATATATACATGTATAAGGGATTTATGTATTTTAACTCATTCTTTCCCCATGGGCTCATGTGTTTATATGATATATTTTGATATGGATTCCATGTGGATATTATATACTAGATTATGATATATATATATATATGTATATATATGATGATATTTGATGTTGATGGATGTATATGCAGTGTTTCTTTTTGTTACATTTATGTGATGCGATTACTTTGATGTGATGATAACATATTCATTTCAGATACATGACATGGTTGATATTTGGATGAGGTGATTAGATTAGATGTTATGGTTTTGATGATGTCATGATGTATATATAATGTGATTTCCTCTTTAGGCATGTTCTATGCTATGGTGGATGTATTTTGGTATTTTATTGATGATGTTATGATGATGGACAAATATGTTGTAGATTTTTTGATTATAATAGATGATGTTACATGTAATGCATATGGGATATTGCTTTGATTTGTGGATGTTATCACATGATATGACTTGAAATGTTTATGGATACATGATTAAATGCCATGGCATGCATGTGTATGATATGATGTGAATTGTGATGTGATATGGTTTATGTATAGCTTATGATTATTACATGATTTCCCCTTATGGGGTATATATGTCATGAAGAAATTATTCCCCTATTTGGTTCATTTAATCCTTAGTAAACATGGTAGAAATCCTCCTACACCATGGAAGTAGGGTGGTGATGGGATGGGATAGGTTTAGGCCTTGGGTAAGGGTAAATGGGAATGGGTAGGATAGGAATGGGTAATGGTTCTGGAAGCCATTGAAATTCAGGTAATCCTCTTTTGATATAGTATCTTTTAGTGATGTTCCAAGGACATGATGAGTCCAAGGCACATGAATGCAGATGCATGAGGGAACTCTATATAAGATATTAACTTTCCTAAATAAATGCTTGGGGGTCACTCATACCATCCTTGTTCTCATGAAAGTTGACAAGATAAAATATTCACAAAAATCTAACTAAACAAAACATTTTAAAATTTTACATAAAGACACAACACACATACATGTTTCAAACAAAACATATAATTGCACAAGACAAGCAAAGATAACATAGACCAATAATGATGATGCTGAGAGGGAGATTTACATGAGTGATGAAATGATAAAGGATGACTATTTACAATGGGCCTAGTGATGATGTAGAGACTATTTACAGGATATGTGGTGTCTAAAACCTTATCCATGTCAAGACAAGATTCTAACCAAGTTATGAAATGAGGGTCATGATGACCCTTCAAGAATCAATATCATAATGTATGCTCAGAAACCTAGCAAAATTATATATGGCATGACCCTCCATAATGAAAATAATTAGTGGGAAAGGTGAACCCAAGGCTTGGTGATAGCAACAGACTAGTGGAGATGGGATGTTGCTGCTAAGGCTAAATGGAGACACATGTGTCAAAGAATATTTGTGAAGGCATGATAGGAATGATAGGAATATGATGGGATTTGGGGATATGTATACCAAGTTTGGATAAGTGACTTCAAATATCCCTCCAAAAAATATATTTGACAAACCATGTTTATTTCTTTTGTTGAAGTAGTTGTCCCACATTGCTATTTAAAAACCATATGATGGATACCCACTATTGAGACCAAAGTCAAGGTTATTTTAAAATGAAATTGGGGACCAGTTCTCATCATGATACTTGCCCAAAGTTGCAACAAACTAGTTTTCACCATTAGATGTATTTTTTTTTACCTTTGGACTGATGAGGAATGGATGCGGCATGTCCCATAGATGGAGGATGATGAAACTTGATTCAGGTGTAGAAGCATTTTAGATGCATAATGTTCATGTGATCATTAAGTTTTTCTCCATCAAGTGTGGCTAATTTCTATGATCCTAATCCAAACTTGGAAACAATTATATAGGTACCTAGCCAATTAACTTCAAATTTTCCCTTTTTATCTCTTTTTATGTTGGTGTTTTTTTATTCTCCTTTATGACTAGGTCACCAACTTTGAATTCCCTAGACTGGATCTTCTTATGGTATTGGCTTTTGAGTTTATTTTGGTATGCTTGTAGGTGATCTAAGGCCTTATGATGATTTTTATTAGGGAGCTCTAGTTCTTGTAGACCTTCCTTCTGATGATTATGGTCAGTCATGATGCCTCTTAGGTAAAATTGAAGGGATGGAAGCTCAAATTCCACTAGCATAATTTCTATAGCCCCATAAACTATGGCATACAAAGTTACCCCATTAGGTGTGTAGACACTTGTATGGTAAGACCACAAAGCTGGATATAGTTATGTGTGCCAATTTTTGCCTATTTGATTAACTATCTTCTTCAATATTTTAATGAGGGTCTTATTGGTTTCCTCTACTTGTTCATTTCCTTAGGGATGATAGGGAGAGGAAAAGTGTTTCTTGATATGATATTTTTGACATAGGGCCTCAACTTCTTGGTTCTTAAATGATTTTTCATTATCTAAAATGATATTAATGGGTATACCAAAATGGAAAATGATCTGATTGAGGATAAACTTAGAGATCTAGATACCCATTGTATAAGTAAATGGCATCACCTCCACCAATTTGCTAAAATACTCTATTTCCATGATAATGAATTTATGATTATTTGAATAAGATAGATTAATCTTGCCAATTAAATCAAGGCCCCATATGGAAAATGGTTATGGAATCATGATCGACTATAATTCCTATGCAGGAGCATGAATGAGATTTCCATGTTTTTGACATGCCACACATTTTTGCACATATTAGAAAGAATCTTATTCCATTGTTGGCCAATAATAGCCAATGCAGAGGAGATTCTTGGATAGGGACATTCCACTAATGTGCCCTCCATAATTACTATCATGAACTTCTTTGATTACCTGAGAAACCTATTTTGATGTCAAACACTTCAACAAGGTTACATCATATCTTTGATGATAAATCATGCTTCTAAGGATGGTGTATCAGAAAGTGTGATGGATGAAGCCTTTATGTTAGTGAAGATTGAGATTACGAGGGAGGATGTTATTGTGGAGGTACCTATAAAATTCATGGTACCATGGGAGACTGGGATCATTAATTGCATAAATTTGAAAAGGAGCCATTGATTGATGGGGTAGAATAATTAAATGCTCAATCAAAAAGTTACCTTTCAAAACATCTTTAGGGAGGTCGATGAGTGAGCTAATATTTTCCATTGAATTAGTCACTTTATTACTTCCCCATGGAACTTTCTTCAAATGTTATGGATTGAAAAATGTTTTTAATCAATCCACTAGTTTCTTATAAGGAAGAAAATTTTCATCCTTCATATAGAATTCATCATTGACCTATTTGATAATTAATTGGTAGTCACCAATTACCTACAAATGTTGGATGTTCCATTGAATAGCTAAATGAATACCATCTATCAAGGCTTCATATTCGAAAATGTTTTTGGTACATGGGAAGGTAAGGTGGAAAGCTTTCAAAATAAGGTCACCTTATGAGGTGACAAGGAGGATGCCTACCTCTAACCCATGCATGGTGAATGAGCCATCAAATTATAATTTCCAACCATTGGTTTGTGAAGTATTCATTATGGACCCATCCAAGAAACTCACAATAAGAGGCTCAGTCACATCAAGTGGTGCCTTTGTTAATTGATCCATAATAACTTTTCCTTTTATAGCCTTTTGGTTGACATACTCAATGTCAAACTCATTGAGAAACATTATCCATTATGCCATTCTTTCAGTAAGAGCTGATTTGGACAATAAATATTGCAAGGGATCAACTTTGGCAATGATTTGTACTTGATTATTTAACATATAGTTCCAAAGCTTTTGTGAGGCAAACACCATGGCTAAGCATGCTTTTTCTAGTAGAGTGTAGTTCAGCTCATAAGATATTAATGTGTGACTGAGATAGTATGGATTGTTCATTACCCTGATCATTATGTTGTTATAGGAGGGTACCAATTTCACATGGGGTCATTGATATGTATAGGAGCAAAATATTTCCCATTATGGGTAGTGATAGTACATGTGGATTAGCCAAATATTGTTTAAGATTGTTAAAATCTTGCTAGCATTCTGAATTCTAGTGAAAGGTAGTACCCTTCTTCAGTAACTAGGTGAAGGGGTGACATTTATCATCAAGCTAAGAAATTAAAAGTCTTATGGCTTGTATTTTACCCTAAAGACTCTAGAGTTGCTTAAAATTATAAGGTGGAGGCATTTCTACGATTGCATTTACCTTTGTTGGATCCACTTCTATGCCTCTTATTAAAACTATAAATCCCAATAATTTTCCCAAAGTGACACCAAATACACATTTCTTGGGATTTAACCTAACTTTATACTCTTGTAATCATTCAAAAATCCTTCTTAAGACCACATGATGTTCAGATCATAGATGAGACTTCCCCAAAATGTCATCCACATAATCCTTAATGATGCCATGCATTATATAATGAAAAATGATGGTCATATCCCATTGATAAGTTTCACTTGAATTTTTAAGGCCAAAGGGCATGACTTGATAACAAAATATTCCCCATAGAGTAATAAAAGTAATTTTAAGTTGGTTCTCAAGTGCAATTTTGATATATCCTAAGAATCCATCCATGAGGGGGAGCATTTCATAGCCAGTAGTAGAGTCTACAATAATGTCGATATTAGGAAGAGTTAAGTCATCCTTTAGACATGATTTATTTATATCTTGGAAGTCTATACAAATTCTAATTTTGCCTTGAGGCTTGGTTATAGGGACAATATTATAAATCCAATCTAAATAATCTATGGGGTAGATAAAACCAAGTTCTAAGAATTCGTATAACTCTTCTTTGACTAGTAAATCCACATTAGGATGCATCTTTCATAAATTCTATGTAATTGGATTTGTATTTGGATACACAACCAAGTGGTGGACTACCAGTGAAGGATCTAATCTAGGCATGTCAGCATAACTCCATGTGAAGATGCCGATAAATTCTTTAATTATCTCTATAATGACTTTGCATTCCTTTGATGTGAGAGATGCCCCCAATTTAACTATTTTTGGATTTTGATCTATCCCAATGTTGAATTTTATCACATCCTCAATAATGGAAGGTGATTTTTATTTCAAACAAGGAAGCAATGATAGTTTAAGAACATCTAAAGCAAAGCAATCTGGGAGCTCTTTGTCAATGTCAAAATATTCTTCTAATTCCAATGAGATTTGTGGAAGTTCATTTAGTGCATTGGGAGGCTCTTATTATTCAAAGTGTTCTTCATCACTTTGATCATGGGGTTCTTGTTGCTCCCCAAAGTATGTGGATTGACAAAGATTGATAGAAAAGTCACTTTTATGGTTATCAGATGACATGAAATCTCTAGATCCCATATATTCTAAAATATCCTCATTATTTAAAAACATATAAAAGGAGGGATCCAACTTTGATTCCCAATCTATAATGGATGTATAATAGAGGGAAATATTTATGTTTGATATGGTGTTATCTGAGAAAAGGTTAGTGGCAGCAAGCTCCTCGAAGTAACTAAAAATGGAACTTGTTTCAATGTCCTCATCAAGGAGAGACACCCCAAGGATTAAAATATAATCCATAATGATATTTTTTGGTTCATGATCATATAGTTCATACCCTAAACCAAAATATTATGGATATTCTTAAACCATGATAGGTTCAAGTTGACCTTGATCTTGTTTGCCCAGTCCCTTTTCTTTATAATGCATGTTGTCCATCATTTTGACTCAGGGATATTGTCTTTCATGGGAAATTAGAGGCTCATAATATATAATAAGCCATGAATCATCTCCATCTTTAATTTGTTATTCAAATAAAAATATAACACTTGAAAAAATTATTAACCCAAACTAATACCTAATGGGATTGGTCTTCCTTATGGCTGAGGATCCATAGCTACATGGAGAGAGAGGTGAATCACTGATGCAAAAAATTTTATTCATATTATCCATACCCTATGTATGTGATCTTCAGAAGAGTGACATTGGGTAGTGGATTAAATGTGGACTCAAGCTAATCAAGGGAGATGTATTTAACAACTGTTGGACTTATGATAGAGTTATCTATGTTAAATAAGGTGATGGTGATGATGATTAATCCATCTAAAAAATGTGAAGATGGTCTATGACTCTATAGGTGGTGACCTCCATTATAGAGTGAGTTAATTTTAGGCACTAATGCAAGGTGGATGGAACAACTTACATCTCATGAATCCATGGTCTTCCAAGCAACATATTATATGGTAAATCCACATCCACAACATGAACTAGAGTTTGACACACTATGGGTCCCAAAATAATGAGAAGGTAAATAGTCCTAGTTAATGGTATTTCATTATCATCATAAGCTTTGATCATGATTAAGGTGGGCCTTAGTGATGTTTGTGAGTATCCCAATTTTTCCAAAAATTATAAATTACATAAATTGAGTGTTGATCCTCTATCTATAAGGACTTAGGAAACTTGATGGTGGGAGATGGTCATTTCAATATATAGAGGTTAATTATAGTTTGGGCCAATGGGAGGCATATCCCAAGCACTAATAGTGATCTATTATGAAGGGGATAAATGTGCTACTAGTGCTTGAAACTGATTAGTATCCAAGTCACTAGGGATCTTTATATCATTTAGTACTTGATTTAATATTTCTCAATGTAAAGCCAACATTTTAAGAAACTCCATTAAATATATTTGAGTTGGAGTCTTCTCAAGTTACTAAATGATATCATAGGATTTATCTAAATATCTAGAAGCTTTCTTAGAGACATTTTTATTTTGGGTAGTCAATGAAGTGGAAGGGTCTTTAGGGGTGATGTGAGAACTACTACCATATTATACCTAGTAGTTATGACACAATCAATAATGGCTTGATTAATATTTAAGATGAGGGATGAGGATGAAGTGGATTTTTGGACATTGTGTATTTTGATGGATTTTGTGATCTAGGAATTTGACTCAAGAGAGGATGGTTAGTGTGGTGTTAGTTCCAAAATGAAAATAAAGTGAAATAGGCACAGTAATAGCATAACATATATAGGCCTAAACACTAGGGAGAGATTAGTTAATAAAATAAAATGAAAAGCACAACTAAAAATCAAGGAATGAAAACACAAGAATTCCTTTCACCTTCCTTGGATGCTCTAAATGCCTTTGTAATGGTGGCTTGCTTGGCTTTTGCTTCAATAGGTCTTCTTCAATGGAGTGTGGTTACCTTCATCTCCTCTTGGCACCTTTGGCTTATGTCTTGACTTGCCTTGGAATCAATTTGACATTATAACACCAGTTTCTTGAAGCTTTTGGAACCAATCTTACATTATAAATTTGCACAAATTAATCTTAGAGATGATGTTGTGAGGCCTCCTATTTACATATTTTTTGATTTGATCAAAACCAACCTCAACCATCCATCTCAAGATTGAGATGTGTGATTAAGGATTAATTCAATTTTTTAAATTAAGTTTGTAATTATCCTCATTATGGCATTGGAAGAAGGGGAAATTAAGAGGCATGGAGGGCATCATGGAAGGCATTGATGAGGCATGGAGGGCATGAATCTTGATATTTGTGACATTTATGGCCTAGGGATGTCTTCCCAAGAAATGAGGTCACTTGATGATGTAGATATTCAATATTCATTTCTAAAAACAAATATTCAACAAGTTTTCTTGGAATTATTAATTAGGCCTTAATTTGGGTTAATTAGCTCTTAAACATGATTAAGCACTTTATGCACGAATTACTCAAATTGATCAAAATCCCTTGTTATTGGTCTTAAATTTGATTGGATTTGAATTGGAAATCCAAGTTAGATGCATTAGATGCATATTCCCATTTAGGATTTTTCCAATAAAAATAACAAATAACAAAGTCATGAGTCTTATGCAAAATATTTGTTAGGAAAGAGTAATCCAAAGCACCTAGGTACAAAATTGGCATTTTGACTCAAAATAAACTGATCAAAGTTAGCTAGCCCATAAATTACATTGCCCCATTTATGGATACCCTAGACAAAATTAGTATTTGAATATGTTAGTTTCACATCATTTAGCATGTTTTAGTGTTTTTAGGCCAAATTATGCATTTTAGATGGAAACTAGCCAAAACCCTGATTAGAGGTTATTAGTGGCTAGTTTTAGGTGTCTACAATTTGCCCCTATTTGGGAAGGCATTGAAATCTATAAGCATAGTAATATCTTCTCAAAGAATGAAAAGGTCATGTATGCTTATAACTACAATGATGATAAACTAATTGTATGATGCCCCCTCGAGGGAATAGTTGGTGTAGGTAGGTCAACAAATGATCCCTCAAAAAGAAAGAATTGAAATGAGGAGACCAAAGAAAGGAAATATGATGGGGTGAAAACACAATGATACTGAAAAATTAGTCAAAATCATTGATAATGCAAGTAGGATAGTGTACAATGGTTTGCCCAAAGGTGGTTATAAGCATTGTACCCTGATGATGGAAATGTGGTATGATAACACAATGATTTACCCAAAGTTATAATCATTGAGAAGATGGAGCTACCCTAATTAGGATAGATAAACAAGATAATAACATGACCCTGTATAGGTATAAAAATAAAGTGGTGACAACACAATGATTTGCCCAAAGGTGGTTATAATCATTGAGAAATGTAGGTGGGATGATGTGCAATGATTTTCCCATAGGTGGTTATAATCATTGGACCTTGATTATGGAAAACATGATAAAATTGTCTGAGGAGGATGAAAACTTAACATAGAGGGTAATGATGAATTAGAATAACCTACTAGTAGGGAGATGCTCATCTGAACTAATAAAGGTTGAAATTCTTTCATGGTTAATTACTCTATTTGGGATATGATTGGGAGTGGAATTGGGATGTCAGTGCCAAAGAGATGCTACCATTTATGAATAGACTTCTTGAATTTGAGATTTGTTGTATCATGTGATGGTAGGAATTATGATAGAACATAATAAAGACTTGGCCAAAATATGCATAAGGACTAACTCGCACAATCCAATAGTCAATAGAAAATAATGCATCAATGATACAATCCATGATGACAATGTAAACATATGAATATGGATGGATTAAAGTATAAGTGTGGTGAAGGAATCACCCAATGAACACACATAAATTGAATCAAGGCAACAGTGCTGAAAGCAAACAAAATAGGTAGACAAACAAACAAAGCAATAAAAACCCTACAAACATTGCCCCTAGAAAATAGGAAACAACTTAACAAATGAACTAAATGGGGGAATAGAAGAAAAATAAGGGGGTGGCCAAGTTGCCTCCATATGAAATAGGAAATTGGACATTGCCTACATATTTTCATGGATGTAATATCCAAAAAAACTTCAGACCAAATGTAGTTCTCCTAGGGAATGGAAAGAATATGATAAATTAAGAAAACAAACAGAATGGATGTGATAGAAGAATAAGAATGGTCTTGAAAAATGACAAGTGCATGAGAGAAATGGCCAAAAAGGATGGGGAAACTAAATGACAAGTGATTTTCTTGTAACTTAGTAAGGGTTCCTAGAATTCTTAAGACAAAGAAGTGGTTAATGTTTTTATTTTTTTCTAACAATTTTTTGAAATGTTTTTGGAAGTGTTTTGGAGTGTCACAACTCAATTGAGAATGATGAGACACTAAATTTTTAAATCTCATAAAATGGTGAGATAATTCATACTTAGGTTGCTCAAAAAATGGATAAATCATGGCTTAGGTTTCTCATAAAATGGTAAGAGAGTTCAAACTTAGGTTGCTTGCAAAATAATGAGAGCATGGGAAAAGGGTGGGTGAGCTGACCTCAACAAGTATTGAGCACTACCTACATAGTCCCAGAATAGGTCCTTAAGTCACTATAGTTCTACCTTTATAGTAGAGAAATTTGACTAGTGTAGCAACCAATTCAAATAAAATAGGCATAGTTGGTAAAAAGACATAGTAAGGCATAGGAAGTAGAAAGTTGGTACATCAAGGCTTATTATTGCCCCTAGTTTACCCATAGGTGATTATAAATGGGAAACAATGACTTAGATCAATACTAATAATTTTCCCAAAAGTGGTTATAATTAGTAACAAGACCGATGGTAAGAAAGAATAATAAATGAAGGATGTAACTGTTGAAACTTCTATCACACTATCCCAAAATATGATCTCTATCTAAAGTTCTTGAATAAACCAATGAAATGATCAGATGCTTTGATGTTGAAGTTGCATAATAAATGATAAAAACCAGGGTTAAATGGGCTAGGATTTTAGAACACCCTAGGTTGATAGGTTAGAAGTGGAAAGTGGATATGGCAAAGAGGATAGATAAGAATGGTATGTGTACAAAAAAGAATAGTAACAAAAAGGCATAACTAAAATTGTCCTTACAAACAATATACCTTAGCATTCAAGCATAGTACCACTTGAGATGAATAATATTCATTGGCTCTAGAATTTTTTCACCATCTAGTGTGGCAAGCATGTATGCTCCTGATTCATAATCTGTAGTGATAACCAAAGGCCCTATACAATTTGGTTTGAATTTTCCTTTATGTTTCTTCTCAGCTGTGGTATTATTTTGGTTTTCTTTAAGAACAAGATCACCAATTTTGAATGTTCTATACTTAACACATCAATTATAGTGGCCTTTTAGTCAATTTTGATATGCTTGAAGATTGTTGAGCATGGCTATGCATTTTTCATCAAGTAGATCCAACTCTGACAGGCAAGCTACTCAATAGTCATGATCATCCAAGACATGCTTGAAAGAGATGCATAGTGAAGGAAATTTGACCTCAATGGGAAGGATGGCTTCAGTACCATAAATAAGTGAGTATGGGGTGGCTCCTATGGGGGTATGATGATTAGTATGGTATGCCTAAAGGGTAGGGAATATCTGGAGGTGCCAATCATGACTAGCATCATTGACAATTTTTTTGAGAATGTTGACAATGGTTTTATTAGATGCCTCCACTTGGCTATTACCTTGAGGGTAATATGCTATAGAAAAATGTTGGGTGATGTTGTATTCAATACATAATTGGTCTACATCTTTGTTCTTGAATGATCCTCCATTATCAGATATAATGTCAGAGGGGATACAATAGTGGTAGATGAGATGGTTGAAGATGAATTTGGAAATTTGATTTCCAGTCACGTAAGTGAGGGGTATAGCTTTAACCCACTTAGTAAAATATTTAGTGGTAGTAAGGATGTGTTTATGGCCATTAGATGAAGTGGGATTAATCTTCCCAATGAGGTCAAATCCCCATATAGAAAATGGCCATGGTGTCAACATTGGTTTTAGATTTTTTGATGGGGCATGAATCAAATTAGCATGCCATTAACATTTGTCACATTTCTTTACATATGTAGTGGAATTTGCATCCATTATGGGCCAATAATAACTAGTAAGCAAGAGATTTTTGGATAGGACTGCCCCACTATAATGGGCTCCACATACTCCTTCATGAACTTCTCTTAATGCTAATGTAGACTTTATCAAATTTAAACAATGAAGTAGAGTTCCATCAAAAATATGATGGTAAATATTGGATCCAAGTAAATTATAATGAGTGGAATGATGAATGAAGGCTTTGGTTTGTTTTTGAGATAGGTTAGGTGGTAGAACTTGGTCATGAAGGTAGTTGTAAAGGTCTGAGTACCAAATAGAATTAGGATCAATAATATCACAAATCATGGCAATGATTAAAGGTTCATGAGCTAGTGATGATAAAGTTTTAAAAAAGAACTAATACTCTCTAGCTTTATCTATTTTTCAAATCAGCAAGTCAATAGTATTCATGGCATCTATAGTTCTATTTCTAGCCCTTGGTATGTGCTCAAACTGAATGTTAGCAATTTTTTGCTTAAGAGTGTCGACCATGGTTTTATATGGAACCAACTTGTCATCTTTGGTCTAATAATGATTCATGACCTGATTGATGATTAACTAAGAATCACCATAAAATTGAATATGAGATATATTCCAATGCACTACTTATTTAAGTCTTGTAACAAGTGCTTCATACTCAGCCATGTTGTTTGTATAAGGAAAGCTGATTTTGAATGATTTAGGGATTAGATCCCCCTAGGATTTAATAAATAATAGGCATGCCCTTGATCCATGTGAAGTGAATGAACCATCAAAATATAGCTACCAAGACTACTCCTCAAAGGTTGTGTCTATGATGGTCATGATGAATTTATCAAGAAATGGAAACTTGAGTGGTCGTATATCTGTGAGAGGTGCTTTAACAAGTTGATCTACAAGAAATTATCCTTTGATTGCCTTCTAATTGACATACTCTATGTCAAACTCACTAAGAAACATGATCCATTTAGCCATTATACCTTGGAAATTTGTTTTAGATAGTATATACTTGAGCGGATCTACTTTTGAAATGACCATGGTTTTATTATTCAACATATAATGGCACAGTTTTTGAGCTATGAAAACCATGGTTAGGAAAGCTTTTTCAACAGGTGCATAGTTATCTTCATATGTAACCAAGGTATGGCTTAGTTAGTATATAGCATGCTCCTTTCCATTATCATCATGTTGAGCCAATAGTGCCCCTAGGACATAATTAGTAGCTGATAGGTATAAAAATAATGGCTTTCTTGGCATATGAGGTAATAAATTAGGTGGATTGACAAGATAATCTTTAAGTTGTTGAAAATCTATTTGACAATGATCATCCCAATGAAATGCAACTCTTTTCTTCAAAAGGTACATAAATGGATGGCACTTGTTTGTTAACTGAGAGATAAAGCATTAGATGGACTAGATCTTACCCTGTAAACTATGGAGTTGCTTCAAATTGGTTGGTGGTGGCATCTTAGTTATAGCATGGAATTTTACTAGATCAACTTCAATACCTCTACTAGACACAACGAAGCCAAGTATTTTACTTGAAGTTACACCAAATGCACATTTTTTTGGATTGAGTCTAACTTTGTACTCTTGTTGTCTTTCAAATATCTTACATAGCAACATTGGATGGTCAATTTTGGTCTTGGATTTTCCTAATATGTCATCGACATAGCCTTCAACAATATCATGCATCATATCATGGAATATGATAGTCATGGCTCTTTGATATGTAGCTCCCACATTCTTAATTCCAAATGGCATCACCTAATAGAAAAATGTTCCCCATAGAGTGGTGAATGCTATTTTATTTTGATCTTCTAGTGTTATTCTAATATAATTGTATCCTGAAAAACTATTCATGAGTGAAAGCATTTCATAACCTATCATGGAGTTGATAATCGTGTCAATATAAGGAAATGGAAAATCATCTTTAGGGTAAGCTTTTTTGATGTCTCAAAAGTTAGTATAAATTTTGATTCTTTTAAGCTTTTTGCTAATAAGCACTATATTAGAGATCCATTCTGAGTTGTCAATAGATCGGATACATCTTGCTTCTAAGAGTTTTTCCAACTCTTTCTTTACTAATAAAGTAATGCAAGGATGCATCTTACATAGCTTTTGTTTTACCAATTTGGCATCAATATTAACCACAAGGTGGTGTAGAACCAAGGTGAGGTCTAATCTTGGCATGTCAAAATAAGCCCACATAAATATATCCACAAACTCTGTCAATAGATCTATAAAAACATCACATTCCTCCTCAGTGAGGGATGCACCTAATTTTATCCATTTTAGGTCCGATAGAGTCCCAATGTTTACCTCTGTTATATCTTTGACTAGAAGGGTCAAACCATCTTCTAGGATAGTAGGTAGTGACTTAAAATATTGGACTATGTCAGGGTCCTCTATTAGGACTTGCTCTTCAACTTCTCCTAGGCATGATGAATCTGAGTCTCCTAATGGTAGATTTGGCCATGTAACAAAAATAGTTAGAAATTCTTGGAGAATTTGATCAAATACTTGTTGTTTCTCAAAACTAAACTCATATCCATAGGTAAGTTCATTTTTAGTGGTCTCTTGGTCTAAATTTGAAGAAGAATGAACACCCCCATCTAATGGTGCATAAAATAGGTTTTCACCATTAGACTAGCCTTTATCTTTACTTTTTCCTTGGTCAAAAAGTGACTCAAAGACGTTTTCACTTTAAGACCTCAATTTTTTATTAATTTGTTTTTGGCTAAGGGTGTTCACTTGCTCTACGAAATAAACTATATGATCTAATGTGATTGAGAATCTTGATTTGTGATTTCCCAATGAAACATTGTCTCTAAAGCCTAAGAAATCACAGAATGCCTCATCATTCTAGAAATCATCAATTGGTAGACTAGATTCTTGTTGGTCCCAATCTATCAACTGGGGATAATTTAATGGTAATGGATTGCGATGAATGGCTTGGGTAAGAGTACAAATGGAATTTTTATCAAATAAACTAGTTTCTTCTAGGTTATCAAAGGTAAGGCTATGATCAGACTCTACTTCGTTGTTGGCATCATCATCACTAGTCATTGGTGATGAAGTGTGAATAAAATATGTGGGGTCACCCCTAGGTGGTTTAAATCCAAGTCCATAAGGTCTTTCATACTTAGTCATGGAAATTGGCTTGAGGGTTCCTTGTCAATTCAATTTGAGGCCTCTTCTTTCATAATTGTGACTCTCCATGATCCTAATGGGAATAAGATACTTTGTACATTTATAACAATTAGCTTATTTGTCATTGTATAACCATGATTTGTCTCCTTCAAGAGGGTTAGGTTTTAGGCCAAATGCTGGTACAAATGTGATAGGTCCCTTGTCTTTGTTCTTTTTTTACCAATGCATATGTGGAATGACTTTAGGTCACCCAAAGGTTTTTGGATTCTGAGGAAGATTGGCAATATGAAACATATCATGGGTCACATATTCTCCTAGTCCATTATTTGAAATGGTGAAATAATTAGAAGCTTTAGGAGGTGACATGTGGGAAAGAAAATCTAAGGTATTAAGATCTATGCAATTACCTAGTGAAGGATAAATAAGTATAACCTTTCCTTTAACCTGTTTGGAGCTTGGATTTATACCATACTGATAATTATAGCTTTGAAACTCAACCTCAAGATGATTGCAGTGCTCATATGGATATAAATCTCTCAAAATATTCACCTCCATCCCTGAGTGGGAAAACTTCATACATTGGTGCAGTGTTGATGGGACTGCATGAATATCATGTAACCAAGGCCTACCTAAAATCATATTGTATGATAACTCAAGATCCATCACATGGAAAAGTGTATCATGGGTCAAAGGTATAATGATAACTGGTAAACTAATGGTGCCCTATGATTTTTTTTTTGATTATCATAAGTTTTGATAGTTATTGTTTCTGGCTAGATATTTATCATCATGTACCCAAGAAGCTTTATGAGCTTGAGAGACACTATGTTGAGGCTAAATCCATTGTTAATAAGGACACATTTCATTTTATTCCATCTAATATAAACTTTTACATACAATGGGTTATTATGGAATGGGCCAAGGGAAGACATGTCACTTTGGTTGAATGTGACTTGTTGGGTTGGAGCTAGGTGTCCAACCAAAGCTTGAAATATATCAGGAGATATGTCACTAGCAACAGTGGATTGGGTCAAGAACTCATTCAAGATGTTCTTGTGGATTATTGGGGTCCATAGCAAATCTAAAACATTAATTTATGCTGGTGTCTTTTACAATTATTTTGAGGCTGAATAGTTAGTTGGATATAGGAAAAGTGGTAGATGGTTATGGATCTAGGATAGTAATCTTTGACCTTCAAGTTGTGATTTCACAATCAAGATTAAATATCAAGCCATTATTACTAACTAATGTTGGAAATGGTGTGGGACTAGATAGGACAAGTTTTGGTTGCCAGTGCACTTATATGTGGTCATGTGGTAAGAATAAGTTATCACTATAAGATCTAAAAGTGGGAGTCCTAGTTTTTTAGTTTGCCTATATGCACTCCCAAGAAAAGAAGGATTATCCATGTGATTTGTCTAAATATTGTTGTTTAGTAATGGTCTAGGTTGATTAGTCTTTGTTTTAGGATTAATGGAAATGGTATTAACACTACCCCCTACAATATGACCCACAACCCTATTGTAGTCATGTAAAACTACATGGTAGGTTTGTTGGTTGTTACCATTTTGGCCTTGGTTTTTTTCATTATTTTGTCATTATGTATTCTATTTCTAATTTTGTTGGTTCTACTGGTTTAACCTTTGATTTTGATATTGTTGATTTTGTTGTTATAGTGGTTGTTGTTGTTGATTGTTCTATTGCTATTGATTATTATGTCATGGAAAGGGGTTTTGATAAATCCTAAGATTTTGATTATAAGTGGAAGCACCATTATCCAATTTTATCTCCCCATTATCCAACATACTCTTGATTAAATTCTTGATTTGGACACATCTTCATATATTATGTTTGTTGACCCAATGATAGTCACAAAATTCATTTTCATGGTACCAATCAGGGTAAGGAATGACTTGTAGATAATACTTTGGTATAGGCAAACTAATCAAATTATTGGCAACAAGCTTGGAAAATATATACTTAATAGGTTCTCCTAGGTCACTAAAGAATCAATGTGCAGGAATGGTTCTCCTAGGAGGAAGGGTTTGTAATGGTAAAGACTATTGTATTTATTATGTAGGTCTTGATTATTGCCCTTGTGGCATTGGTTGGAGATTTTTCTAGGTATGAGTAAACTAAAAGTGTGGTTTTGATGATGTCTTCATAATTTGGACATGATGAGATTCAGTTACTCCATTTCCCATAACATTCCTATTTCAGTTGAATTGTTTTGGTCTTTCATGATTATTGGCCTGTGCTGATTATGATGCTTACACTTGATTAGGATGTTGTTATTGGCTATTTCTTTGATTGGTATAATTAAGTTTAATGATTCCTTTATTGATGAGCACTCACTCGATCAAAAAACCTTTATCAATGACCTCTTTGAATGTATGTGCACATTGCAATTGTAGATGATAGGCTATCTCACTATGTAAATTTTTAGTAAACACAATAGCTAATTATTTATCTAGTAAACTATGTGTGAAATGGCTTGCAAGGGCTCTCCATCACTGAAAATAACTTGCAAAACTCTCCCCTTCATTTTGCTTTGATTGTGTCAGGTCCACTAATAAAATATCATGCTCAATATTATAGGAAAAGTGTTGCACAAATTTATCAAAAAGATCATGAAAGTTTGTTACTAAATTCTTGGGCAACTTCAAAAACCACTCCAAGGCTTGTCTAGCTAAGCTCCTTGGAAACAATAGCAAAAGATATATGTCATTATATGCCACTAGTTGACATGTGACAGGAATTTGGTCAAATGAGCCTTAGGATCACCTTTTCTTTTATACTTATCAATTTTGGGTGGTTCATATCCTGGAGGAAATGGTATCTACAAATACTCCATATTTAATGGATAGGAACATACATCATCCAATTTAAACTTTTTAGTTTGCTTCCATTCCTGAGTAGTAGCAATTTCATCCTTCATTTATTTCAATTCTTGGGATAGGAAACTAGAAGGGATATTAGTTTGAGGGAGAATATTGATTTGGATAAATGGTTAGGAGGTCACAAGTGAGACACTTTGACCATGGTTTGATAGAGACACCTATTGAGGTACATTGGTTTGGTTGGGGAATGGACCAAGAATACACATACATGGGTTATGATGTACTTAAAATTGCACATTTAGTTGCATCATATTTTGGTTTGGGTTGGTGATAAAGGTTTGACCTGGTGGATTTTATGTTTGGAATGAAGGGATATAACTATACTATGCATGTTATGGTTGAAAAGGGACATGTTACTGACTAATCAAACCTTGCTGTTGAGTAGGAACTTGTGGACCAAGACCCTGTCTCTAAATTTGTGGCACATTTTGAACCAATGGTTGTCTAGTAGGTACCTTAGAAATATGAGGACCTCCTTGTTACATGAATCCTTCTAAGGAAGTGAAAGAAGGTTGAATATTTAACATCTATCACTGACCAATATTCACATGTTGTTGACTAGTCATTACATGGTTTTGACATGGCATATTAGTTTGTGACTAAAGAGGTATGTTTGTTGTTACTTGATGGGGTGGAATATTAGTTGCCCCTGGTTGGGGTGGTAATGTATTCATCCTCTATTATATTGATACACTAGATTGTGTCTACTATTATGGAATACTACTTGCTACCTATCAAGGAGGATTAGGATTCATCACATTCTATTGTTGAGGTGTAACATTAGCCATTATTTGAATATCCAATCTTGTAGGTTGTATACTTGAGGAAGCAGTTAGTTGAGACTGGGGTGTAAAAACACCTATTCCTTTATATGATGATCTACTCATGGGATTAACTATAGGAACATGTTGTTGGCTAGTTGTTTGTGTGTTAGTACTACTTTGATCAAGATTGGATGTTGTTTGCACATTATCTAATATGTTTGGCTTGGTATTTAGTGTAGAAGCCAAAGACATGTCTTCAATAATTGGCATATGTATCAAGTTATCTATCAAAGTAGTTTGTACAAATGGATTAGAACTCAAATTTTCTTATCTAATTAATTACATCAACACTCCTATTGAAGGTTCTAGGTCAATGAGAGGCTTACTCACCATGTTCATCTAATTGAAATCATGTGCTAAGTTTAGGTAGGTTTGGTATGTTGTTTGCATTTGGTTAAAGTGACCTTCCATGATGTTTTTTCCTTGATTGGATAAATTGGGGTCTTGGTATGTTGTTTGGAATAGAGCCATAGGATTGTTATAAGAAGCATGCTGATTGTAAATGATTTTGTGGGGCACTCTTACTAGACTTGGTAAATTTTCATGGGGGAAGTCTACTAGAAACTTAGCCCCTACCTCTATGGCCCTAACCAAAATCTCATCTTTGTTCTCTGATAAATGTCACTCAAATAAAAATGGATCATACATGGAATTTGTATTGGTAGAGTATGACTATTGGAGTGTTGGCTCGTCCACTATTGGTATTGTAGCTAAGTATTGCATGGTTTGTTCTTGGTCTTTTTTTATGTAAGGTGGTGTGTTAACCAAATAGTTAGCCCATAGATCTTGGCTTTATGGCCCTGATTGAGTATTATAAGAGGGATAAGAATCCATCTCATAAGCAATGGCATCCATATAAGGGTCTTACACCATTTCTTCTTAAGAAACTACATTACTAATCCCTAGATTGTACATGAGTCCACTACGAGAGTAGGAATACATCTTGGGATCCACAGTCAATGCTTGGCGATAAAAGGTTAAAGAGTTTTACAAACTCTAAAAAGGATAGAATCTAAAATAAATGATGCCTTCAACTTGGTCCAGATTTTTCAAAAGGATCAAAAGGTTTATGCAAAGAGTTTTGAGGAAACAAGCTAGCATAAAATATCTAACGTTTCATTGTTCACACAAAGATAAGCAAGTAAATGGACTAAAAATCAAAATGCCAAATTTTAAGGTTGAAGTGTTTCAAATCAGTCTAATTTAGGAATTTAAAAGTTGCTAGGTCTTTTGGCCAAATGTGGTGTAAAAATCTTTTGCTCAAACAAGGCATGTGTTAGGACTCTTGGCCAAACATTGTCAAAAGATAGACTTGGAAAATAGATGAAAGTTTTAATCTAACAGATTTGAAACACTTCTAACAAACACTAGGCATTTAATTCTTAGACATGAACTTGGTCAACTAGGTATAAGATATGACACAAAAGGCACTTTAGCAATAGTTTATTTTCTCATAAATAATGGTATAAAACTTGGTTCTTTTTACAAACAAGCTAGACAAAGGTGAACAATATAATTATATTTTAGATAAAGGATTAAAAGTACACTTGGATCGATTTGAATATGTAAAAAAAAAATTGGAATTCTTTGTAAAAGGGTCCATGAAACAAAATTTTAAATGATTTGGGCAGCATAACAATGCTATACTACCCAAAAGGTGTGACAAAAAAGTTTTTTCCAAAAACTCTCTAAGGCAAAGACATTTTTCCATAATTTTGACAACATAACACTACCCTTCTTAACTCAAAATGTTGTGGTGCATAGACTTAAAGTGAAAGTGTTTAGTATAAAATGGCTTAAGTCTATCAAGTGATGATAATGATCATGAGTCTTAAATAGCCTTTAACCTAAATTGGAAATTAAACCTAAGTTAGTTTAGTGAAAATGGTGAACCAACTTAACACATCAACCCTATGAACTTTTAAAGGTGTAATTTTGAATTTAAATTATAAGTGAAGGACTTAAACAACTTTGGTAAAGGTCTAGACTCAATTGGGCAACATAACTGCACCAAGGTGGATGATATGACTCAAGATTTTGATGAACTTTTGAACAAGGCAAATTGACGATCTCACATGGGCCTTTATTCAAAGAAAAATGAGGACCTTGTGTTGCATTTGGATTGTTTATTTACACCAAGTTTTGACTCCAAACAAGACTTTATTCTAGGGACAAGACCAACTAACTAATCGCTCTTAGATCCTAAACTAACAAGGTTGCTTGGTATTGTTGGAATATGTCAATATACATCATTTGAGAGGATTTTAAGTGTTCATCCAAAAGTAAATACACATTATATAATAGGGTTTTTACACCCCCTTCTCTTAAATGACAATACTACAACATGGACCTTGAGGTGCACCTTGCACCAACAATACTTTTATGGTAAGTGGGGATTTTTCTAAGATCTAAAATTTTTATAAATGATCTAGGGGAATCAATTTCATAATGAATTTCATGCCAAAAAATGCAAAATAAAATAATAGATTTTGGGTCTATATTACTCAGCTTGTTGCAAAAAGGTCTAGTCCTTTTTGTAATCACTACATTGTTCGCTCAGTGTAGTGCAATGTATAAAGTGCCACTATGTCCCATGTGTAACTATAAAAGAATCAAATGAAGTCAATGTTGGGAGATAAAACCTTGGGTTAAAGCTTCCCTAAAGAAATTTTGGGAGGTGATGAAGTCCCCCTCACAAGGCAAGATGCATAAAAACAAAGAAAGCAAGAAAATAGAAATACTTTACGGGTAATTTTCAAGATTACCCAAACTTTGATGAGTTTTTGGAGATTGATTTAGATGAATTTCTTCCTAATCCTTGGACTAGGCTACTTGTAATAGGAATTATGCTTTTGATTCCAAGGGTTCCCTATAGTGGACAAATGGAAGAGCATACATGCAACATACCTCTTTTTGCCAAACAAGATTACTCTAATCAACTATTACAAACAATAATTGACAATTGTGTTCAATTTTAAACCCAAATGAAATTTTTGGTGGTGTTCATTTGACCCCTTGGTCTTAGTTGTAAACATTGAAAAACATTCACCAAAAACATAAGGTGATGGTGATGATGATTGATCCATCTGACAACTATGAAGATGGTCTATGACTCTGGAGGTGGTGACCTCCATTTTAGAGTGAGGTAAATTTAGGAACTAATTTAAGGTGGATGGAACAAGTTACATCTCATGAATCCATTATCTTCTAAGCAACATATTATATGGCAAATCCACATCCACAAGATGAACTAGAGTTTGATGCACTATGGGTCCCATAACCATGGGAAGGTAAATAATCCTAGTTGATGATTTTTCATTATCATCATAATATTTGATCAAAATTAAGGTTGGCCATAGTGATGTTTTTGAGTATCCTAATTTTTTCAAAAATTATAGATTACATAAATTGAGTGTTGATCCTCTGTCTATCAGGACTCAGGAAACTCAATGGTGGGAGATGGTCACTTCAATGTATAAAGGTTGATTATGGTTTGGACCAATGGGAGGCATATCCCAAGCACTAAAAGTGATCTATTGTGAAGAGGATAAGTGTGATACTAGTGCTTGAAACTAATTAGTATCCAAGTCACTATGGACCTTTAGATCATTTAGTACTTGATTTAATATTTCTCAGTGTAAAGTTGACATTTTAAGAATCTCCATTAAAGATATTTGATCTAGAGTCTTCTCAAGTTACTGAATGATATCATAGGATTTATCAAAATATCTAAAAGCTTTCTTCGAGATATTTTCATTTTGGGTAGTAAATGAAGTGGAAGGGTCTTTAGGGGGTGATGTGAGAACTACTATCATATTACACTTGGTAGTTATGACATAATCAACAATGGCTTGATTAATATTTAAGATGAGGGATGAAGATAGAGTAGATTCTTGGATGTTGTGGATTTTGATGGATTTTGTGATCTAGGAATTTGACTCAAGGATGGTTAGTATGGTGTTAGTTTCAAAATGAAAATAAAGTGAAATAAACACACTAATAACATAACATATCTAGGCCTAGACACTAGGGAGAGCTTAGTTAACAAAATCAAATGACAAAAAAAACTAAAAAGGAAGGAATTAAAATACAATAATTCCTTTCACCTTCCTTAGATGCTCCAAATGCCTTTGTAATGGTGGCTTGCTCAGCTTGTGCTTCAAGAGGTCTTCTTCAATGGAGTGTGGCTACCTTCATCTCCTCTTGGCACCTTTGGCTTATGTCTTGACTTGGCTTGGAATCAATTTGACATTATAAAAATAGTTTATTGAAGCTTTTGGAACCAATCTTACATTATAACTTTGCAAAAATTAATCTTAGAAATGATGTTGTGATGCCTCTTATTTATATATTTTTTGATTTGATCAGAACCAACCTCAACCATCCATCTCAAGATTGAGATGTGTGGTTAAGGATTAATTCAATTTTTTAAATTAAGTTTTTATTTACCCTCATCATGGCATTAGAAGAATGGTAAATTAAGAGGCATGGAGGGCATCATGGAAGGCATTGATGAGGCCTAAAGAGCATGAATCTTGATATTTGTGGCATTTATGGCCTACGGATGTCATACCAAGAAATGAGGTCACTTGATGATGTAGATATTAAATATTCATTTCTAAAAACAAATATTTAAAAATTTTCCATGGAATTATTAATTATGCCTTGATTTGGGTTAATTAGCTCTTAAACATGATTAAGCACTTTATGCACAAATTACTCAGATTGATCAGAATGCCTTATTATTGGTCCTAAATTTGATTGGATTTGAATTATAAGTCCACATCAAATGCACTGGATTCATATTCCCATTTAGGATGTTTCTAATAATAAATAACAAAGGCATGAGTCTTGTGCAAAATATTTGTTAGGGAAGAGCAATCTAGAGCACCTAGGTGAAAAATTGGCATTTTGACTCAAAATGAACTGATCACAGTTAGCTGGCCCATAAATTAAATTGCCCCATTTAGGGATACCCTAGCCAAAATCAACATTTGAATATGTTAGTTTCACATCATTTAGCATGTTTTAGTGTTTTTAGGCCAAAATATATGTTTTAGATGGAAACTAGCCAAAACCCTGATTAGAGGTTATCAGTGGCTAGTTTAGGTGTATACAAATTTAATTTAGTGTTAAGGGACATTGTGGTAGTCTATAAAATTATATGAAGAGACCTAACCTTGGTCTCTCTATGGTCCTCAATTCTTTTGATCATGCTTTGGGAGTGAATCTTTGTATATGCCAAGTTGCCTATTTACTAATTGATTAGGGGTAGCTTCTCCTTCAATTTCAATGTTACCCCTCTTAATTAATTCATGGATTTAATGCTTGAGTTGATACATCATTCTATATCATGCCCCTTAATGCTATGGTACTTGGAAAACTCATATGATACGAGTTTGTTTTTGGTTGGTGGTCATCCATAAATCTAATTTTAGGCAAGGTGATCATATTGGTGATGATTAATTGATCCAAGACTATTTTTATTAGGACTCCCAAGCTTGTGAATAGTATTTATCTTGTATGAGGCTTTGGTTTGCCTTGAGGGACTTGGATGGAAGAGACATTAGGCTATTGTGTAGGGCCTTTCTTTCAGACTATTTGTACATGTTGCTTAGAATATGTTACCAAATCACCCAAAACATGTTTGTTCTTATTTAAGACTTTAAATTTTCATAAAAAAATAATTATCTTGATTTTGAATGTGATTATTTAGAGAATATAACTTAATAGTCCCTTTTCATTGAGGGCTTTTTCAATTTTCATTCCTTTCTCTATGATCTCATCAAAGGTCTTGGCACACTATAATTTTAATTAATACTTGAGTTTTACATTAAGACCATCTATAAAGATCTTAGTCAATTCTTTCTCAAGTAGGATGCACCTTAATCGACTTGTCAAATTCTACCATCTTTGTAAGAAATATGCTAGACTTTCACTGCTTCATTGTTTGGTATTGTAAAGGTCAATAATGGAGATATCATTCTCAATATTGAATGAGAAGTGTCTAATGAATTGCTCTGTTAGCTCTCCAAAGCTAGATATTGACCCTTTAGGTAAATGCATAAACCATTCCAAAGCAGGTCCTGTGAGACTTTTTTAGGAAAGAGTCTTAACAAATAAATGTCTTCATAAGCCACCTCATGGCAAGCTAAATAAAATTCCTGGACATGATCTCTTGGATATTTCTCAAATTTGGGTACTTCTAAATGTGAAGAAAAGGGTATTTACAAAATGCTTATGTCCAAGGGTGAGGAAAAAAAATCTTCATACTTATACTTAAGGGCTTGTGATCATGGATCTATCTGTTGGAGGGTCTCTTTCATCATTCTCCATTCTTGGGTAAAATCAAGATCCATAAGAAGATTGGTAGTTTGATTTTGACTACTTGAGGGATATGGGTACTATGGGTGTTATGAATGTTATTAGCATTGTTTACATCATTGGTGGTGTTGGAATTATTAGTGGTATTATTATTATGAGCATTATTATTTGTATTATTTTGTCTAGGATATGGTGGACATTGATTATCGAGTAGGAGGATAATTTGTTGCATTAATTAGTTTAAGCGGTATTCTATGAAATATTATATTTGATTAGCCTTGATTCAATTATTATGAAGGGGTTATGGGTGTTATTTTTTAGAAAATCCATGGTCCACCTCTTTTTCTTCTTGAGGTATTTTATTAACATGTTTTCATGGTGTATTTAGATGTGATGGAGGATGGACAAGGTTATGTAAGAGATTACAGTCAAAATTGGAAGGTAATGTGCCCCCTATTTCTATGACATGGGCTAGGACATGGTCATAGCTCTCATATAGATAGTGGTCTATTAATTTGAAAACTTCATCATTATGGAGGGGGTTAAATATTTCTTCCTCTTCCTTAGGTATGTGCATATCACTATGAGTTTTTTCTTGTTCGTAAGTTGTGTCAACTATGTACCCCAATGGTTGATTATATCAGTTGGATGCCTATCCAATCCTAAGTTTGGCTTGAGTATGAATATCCATTATTTAATATAGATGTGATGAAATATGATGGATGAGATAGAAGTCTTCAAATACTACCTCCGTCTAAATACAAAATATACTAGTGGTCAAAAAATAATGATGTAAGAGGACAAGATGACCAAGAATTACCAAGAGACAAAGTCTCTTAAAATAAGTGTGATGAGGTCAAATATCTTTATCTACTATTAAAGAGAAATTTTTATGGGTGTTAGATGACAAAGGTACCTGATAAAGGTGAGGATTGGTGATGGGTGCTAGACTTGAGTTTTATGAGTCTAAGTATAGTGATAATCCAAAGTCCAAGTGACAAATGATAATCATGGAAGATGGGTGACCAATAGAATCTCAATTTCAAGATAAAACCTAGTATTTAAAGAGGATGAAATAGGTCGAGGATGAGAGATGCATGATATATAAGGAGAGAAATAAGTTGTGTATTAGATGAACAAGATAAGTGATAGATGTAGGATTGGATAAGGATGACAACAACTTGAGAGGAGTTGTGCACAAAATTGAGGGAAAACTAATCCTTAAATAAAAGATGTGAGAGGGAAGATTATTATTGTCAAATGTGTTGTGGTATAGATAAAGTGAAGTGGATAGTAGTTAGATGTTATTTGGATAATGTGATGGGGATAGATACTATATTGATAATGATAGGATAAATAGTAGCTATAGGTAATATATATACACAAAAGAAAGGTATAATAAAATTGGTGAAAAAGATGGATATACAAATGGATAAGATATTATACAAATAAATATGTGAAAGGGGTGATGATTGTATTAAATATGTAGATGGGATGGATAGCAGATATATAATAATGGATAAGAGATAGAATGGTATATGCAAGCTAGTGTATAAAATAAAGATGTGAAAAGGGGATGGATACTATGAATATAGATAGTATGGATAGTAGATAGAAGATGGATATTATAGGGTGAATATGAGATGATAGATTCAATGTAGATTACAAATATAATCATTAAAGATAGTATGAAATGAATATGAGGTGGTATGATAGATAAAAATTGGTAAAAACACACAAATGGATAAGAGATAGGATGTTATATACAAGCTAGTTATGAAAGGGGGATATTACTATATGAAGACGTTATAGTATAAATTGGATGGATTAGTAGATAATGGATGTAGAAGATGGACTATATGGTGTGAATATGAGATGATAGGATGATTATAGGTACCAAATATAGTGGTCAAGGGTAATATGAAAATGGATATGGGATGGGGGAGATATAGAAAATGGGTATCCAAGATGAATACTATATGGATGTTGGGTGTGGAGGAGAAAGGATTAATGGGAGGTGAATAACTAGTATATATAGGTTAATGATATGAGTACTAGGATGTCATATAATGATGAAAAAAATATAATGGCCAAGGTATGAAATGGATATCAATCAAAAGGATGGGTACTATATGGATACTAGGTGTAAACAATAGAATGTTAAATGGGGATGAATGATCAATAAGATGGGTGAATGATGGAGGATGATAAATTAGGTTATGATATGATGACAAGATGATGAGTGTTAACCTAGAGGGCTCTAAGGTATTACACAATATATGGGTATGGATGACTCAACTCACAAATAATATTGATCTAATCACAACACTCAAACAACATACATAAATATAATCTTATATTAGTCAATTATAATGGTTGTGTAACCAAATTCTTGCACCATCCAATGACTTCACAAGTGAGGTTATAGATTAGTGACTTGTTATGGTATCAACAAAACCCTCTAAACCCCACTCGCACTCGTAAATACTTCAAAATTGATACTGACTCCTGTAAAAATACACCTATTATAGCTATAGTCCCCTAATCTAGGTATACATAAAAGGTTCTAGATGCATCTTTGATATAAACAAAGGTAAATTAGGGCTCAAGTCTATGTAGGATGTTATCTAATAATCATGTGTCTTGGATCCTGATCACCCCTCACTCCATGAAACCTTCTACAAGGAATTCTACTTAGACATACAATGATAGTTGTCCTAATTTTTAGACTCCACCAGAACATAGAGTTTAGTTATCACGTGGTGTTAAAACATGGGGATAAATTCCACATCATGTGTTATCCTAGAGGGGGGTTTAACAATCAAGTAAACACATGATATCATTAATTAACCAATTTAATTACCTGTGTGAGGGGCATGATACAATAATCATTTATAATTTAACAAACACACACATAAATATATACAAAAAATGATTTTTAAAAGATACATACAATAAAAATATGATAATATATCAAAATACATTGAAAAACTAGGTCAAAAAACTAGAAAGGCACCCCTTCCTACAAGCAAAAAGATTAGATATATAATTGGGGTACCAAAATCTTGAAGGGTCCATCAGAAAAATGGTTTTTTAATTTAAATTTTTGCAATCCTACAAGTCCCTACATAATTATCAATGCACAAAGCAAAACTATAACCATAATGTATAATACCACAACTAGTTGAATAAAATTGCAAGTCATAAGTAATGACTTTGCAAGAGGTTATAAAATCACTATGATTAGTAAACAAAACCATGACTATCTACAAGCTAGTTATGAAAGGGGGATATTACTATATGAAGACGTTATAGTATAAATTGGATGGATTAGTAGATAATGGATGTAGAAGATGGACTATATGGTGTGAATATGAGATGATAGGATGATTATAGGTACCAAATATAGTTGTCAAGGGTAATATGAAAATGGATATGGGATGGGGGAGATATAGAAAATGGGTATCCAAGATGAATACTATATGGATGTTGGGTGTGGAGGAGAAAGGATTAATGGGAGGTGAATAACTAGTATATATAGGTTAATGATATGAGTACTAGGATGTCATATAATGATGAAAAAAATATAATGGCCAAGGTATGAAATGGATATCAATCAAAAGGATGGGTACTATATGGA
Organism: Torreya grandis; assembly: GCA_037957365.1. Taxonomy (NCBI): domain Eukaryota; kingdom Viridiplantae; phylum Streptophyta; class Pinopsida; order Cupressales; family Taxaceae; genus Torreya; species Torreya grandis. The sequence goes on along the minus strand of JARHVA010001173.1, from coordinate 3,350,715 downwards.
TACTAGGTGTAAACAATAGAATGTTAAATGGGGATGAATGATCAATAAGATGGGTGAATGATGGAGGATGATAAATTAGGTTATGATATGATGACTAGATGATGAGTGTTAACCTAGAGGGCTCTAAGGTATTACACAAAATATGGGTATGGATGACTCAACTCACAAATAATATTGATCTAATCACAACACTCAAACAACATACATAAATATAATCTTATATTAGTCAATTATAATGGTTGTGTAACCAAATTCTTGCACCATCCAATGACTTCACAAGTGAGGTTATAGGTTAGTGACTTGTTATGGTATCAACAAAACCCTCTAAACCCCACTCGCACTCGTAAATACTTCAAAATTGATACTGACTCCTGTAAAAATACACCTATTATAGCTATAGTCCCCTAATCTAGGTATACATAAAAGGTTCTAGATGCATCTCTGATATAAACAAAGGTACATTAGGGCTCAAGTCTATGTAGGATGTTATCTAATAATCATGTGTCTTGGATCCTGATCACCCCTCACTCCATGAAACCTTCTACAAGGAATTCTACTTAGACATACAATGATAGTTGTCCTAATTTTTAGACTCCACCAGAACATAGAGTTTAGTTAGCACGTGGTGTTAAAACATGGGGATAAATTCCACATCATGTGTTATCCTAGAGGGGGGTTTAACAATCAAGTAAACACATGATATCATTAATTAACCAATTTAATTACCTGTGTGAGGGGCATGATACAATAATCATTTATAATTTAACAAACACACACATAAATATATACAAAAAATGATTTTTAAAAGATACATACAATAAAAATATGATAATATATCAAAATACATTGAAAAACTAGGGCAAAAAACTAGAAAGGCACCCCTTCCTACAAGCAAAAAGATTAGATATATAATTGGGGTACCAAAATCTTGAAGGGTCCATCAAAAAAATGGTTTTTAAATTTAAATTTTTGCAATCCTACAAGTCCCTACATAATTATCAATGCACAAAGCAAAACTATAACCATAATGTATAATACCACAACTAGTTGAATAAAATTGCAAGTCATAAGTAATGACTTTGAAAGAGGTTATAAAATCACTATGATTAGTAAACAAAACCATGACTATCTATCAATATCACTACTCAAATTAAAAAAATTGAAACTATTGATAGAATGTAGTCTGTGATATTGTAGAAAATAGTAGGAAAATAAAATATGTCCTAAGGTAACTATGTAAGTCTTCTATCGAATTAAAAATAATTACAAGGTTGATATAAATATACAATTTTGTGATAAAATTTTCTTGAATATAATCCCATACTACTAAACAAAATTATTAAAATACATTTTAGAGTCTATAAATCAAGTCTATTATCATCTATCCTAAGTTATTCCTTTGACTAAATATATAGAAAGCCATGACTACAAGTAACAATTTCATGATTTGCATGACAAAATTGCAACTGCTAAAGTTACATTTTTATCAAAGAAGTCAAAATAGCTTGTGTGGTGGAGTCTAAAATGTTTTCTTGTCTTCTTCCTTCCCCCTATGGTTTCTAAACATAGAAACAATACTTTGTAAGGGTCTTTCTATAGGTAACTAGGGTTTAAGTGAAAATACTAAATTTGAGAAATGGTTAAAATCTTTGACAAAATCAATCTTATCTTAACTTAATGACCTTATAACCTTGTTTTTTAGAACTTGAGATGTTGTTGTGGGTGATACAAAAAATAAAAGAGGTTAGATTTGTACCAGTTTTAAGAGGAAAGACAATATCACTACTATCATTGACAATACCATGATTACCAAATCAGTATCACAACTGAAGAAGTCATGGTTTTGTCAAACTTATTCACACAATTGGATGTTGGGTTAATCCTTTCTCTATCCTACTCATATAAATATGAAACAAACAAGTAGATATCTATAAAGGGGGTGTTAGAAATAAAATAGATGATAGACTCCCCTAACTATGATGTTTGACAATATTGTAACTGAAACTTACAATCATGCGATTACCAGTTCAATATAATAGCTATCAACATTGTGGTTTTATTGAAAATTTATTAATAGATAGGTTTTATGTGAATCCCCTTCTTGGCCTACACACAAAAACAACACAAATAGATAGGCTACCTATAAAAAGGGAGGGTTAGTATAAATAGATTATAACCTAACCCCAACTATTAGTTTTAGCAATATCACTACTGCAACCTACAATAGCATGACTAGCAGTAAAAAATCATGACTATCAAATTCATGGTTTTGTCAAAGAATAAAACCCTATAATAACCCTAATTATTAGTGGATAAATAATAATATCACTACTAGAGTCTACAAATTCATAACTGTAATACCATGAATATCAGTGCAAAGTCATGATTTACCTGTATGTGTCAAAAATTGAAAATTAAGTCTCATATTAACATCTAATTGGTCCTACAATCACTCAAATCACTTCTAGCAATTCTATTAGGTTAATTAATGGAAGTTATTCCCACCGCGGTTGCTAAAATGTGTACCAAATTTTAGATTCAAGCAATATTACCAAAATTAGCAATAAAACCTAAAACTTAATGACGCCAATAGAAATGGATAAAAGAGGAAAATAAAAAAATAGAACATGTTTACCATATTTTTTACCTCTTTATGCCTCCATTACAGTATTTACACTTGAATGATTTGATGTCCAAAATTTGAATTGTTGGATTGTTTGATGAACTTGACAATGGCTTCCAAAGGTTTTGTGAAGTGGATAATGGCTTGGATGAGTGCTATAATGATGTTATGGATACAATGAGAGTATAAATATGATGGATTGATGTCTTATATTTTTTCAAAAAAAATGGCCATGGCCCAAACATGGCCTTTTACAGAAAAATGGAGGAGATTTTAGGGGACTATAAAATTATTTAGAAGTCTCCAGTTTAGAGACTTCTATAGTCTTAAAGAAGCTTCTATAGTTCTAGAGACTTATAAATTATTTTATGGGTAAATAAGGGGATTAGAGGGGAATTAATAAGGTTTAAGGATCATAGGGATATAGTAATGGCTAGGGTGGTAGGTGAATTAATATGAATTTTAAATTGTCAATTTGGTTTAGGGAGTAAGTTAGTAGGTAATAGTCTCTTTTAGAGGTCTAATGGGGAGATTAATTGATTTTAGGATGGGTTAAAGGTTTATGGGATATAGGAATGGGATGTGTGTTATTAGTCTAGTAGTTAATTTAGCTGGGAAATATAGTAATTAAACTAAATTAACAAGAAATTAGTATAATTAGTAGGGTGGGCATAATTTAGTGCATACAGTAAGTTGGTTAAAGAAGATAAACAAGATAATATGAAGATAAATACAAATAAAATCAATCTCAATGGAAGCATACACACTCAAGGAGCTGGTGGAGAGGTATTTTGGCCTCATGACATTCATACAATGCACATGAATGATGATGTTTATATAGGTGCAGCTAAAGAAAAGGGTGAAGAAGAGTATGAGAACCATGACTTGACTAAAAATGAAATGGAAGCATGGTTACTTACAATAATATAATGATGAAGACCAAGTGAGATAGAAATGAGAAAGGTAAATATGCGAAAAGCAAAGAGGAAGTCAAAAAAGAAAGATTAATGAAGAACAATTGGAAAAAGAGAAAGAATAATGTTGTGTTGACACTAAATTTTCTCCCTCTTGTGGAGTATGATGTAGGAGAATCTAGCCACTTAATAAAATTGTAGTCATGAAGACTCTAATATATGCTAGGAGGTCCATTATAAGTCACAGCGGTCTTAGAAAGTCATGAGATGGTTTATAATGTGTGTTGGAGTTTTTCCCTCCAAAATTGTAATTTAAAATCTTAAATTTAAGACCCAAGCATTAAGGGGTCATATAAGTCTAATGAGATGAAAAAAAGGATAGGTAATTTTTGATTTAGTCTTAAAATGCCATATGTAGTGACTACATGTAAGTGTCATGTCATTAAAAAAGGTGGTGGAAGAGTTTTGTTTGTAACCACCAAAATCCAATGTAGATGTTGCATGAAAAATAGGAGTTGTTTCATGAGATTAGGAGAGAGTATAAGATAAATATAGAATATTATGAGGATGGAGAGAAAGATCTGAATATGAGAGCGAAGGAGTACAGAAAATAAGAATGTGCAGTCTTCAAGAAGAACGGTAGAGTCCAATAATCGACTACATATGTAAATGTTGGTGGTTCATATTAATAAAGAAGAGTTGTTTGTGTATGTTTACTCTCCCATGAAATTTATATGTATTTTTTTTGGTTATATGTTACCTATAGTATGCTCTTGAAGCTATAGATAGAGCTCTCTTTATGTTTTTATAGGTATTAATCAAGGAATGTAGGGTGATAGTCCAAAAAGAAAGTGAGGTTGTGGTTAGAAAGAAGAAACTTGAACCACATGGAAGTTTGTTGATATATGAAAATAGTTATATTTTAAATATAAATAAGTATATTAACTATGTAAACCTTCAATATGTCCATTTATGGTGTTAGAAGTAAGAGAACTCAAGAAAGAACTCTCTCAACCCTAAAATCTTATTGTATGTCTGAGATAGTAAAGTAAATGATTGGTTTTGAAGGCTTTAAAGGATGATAAATGCACGTATAAACATGGTGTGATTATATTAAATTTATATATGCATCAATAAATTTATTATGGTGTCATTCCTTGCATACTAAAGTGATAAACCAAAAGAAAAGAGAACTAGGTCCTTTGGAATTTTGTGTGTGTCACTATTGACATATTAGGAGTATAATGTGTTTTAAATCTTATCAAGATATTTAAGTTATTAAATTAGCAATGAATTATATCATTGAATTTATATATATATATTTTTAATTCCTAAGCCTAATGTGAAAGGTTTAAAATAGCCTACAATCATTAAAACCTCATGAATCTACCTGTACCCTATCTTGAGATAGACAGTCACATTGAAAAGGAGAGGTAAAACCATTTTATATCCAAGTATGCATAGGTTAATGTAAGATTTTCAAGGTCTTGAGATATAATATAGAGAGAAATAATTGATTTATACTTCATTCTATGGTGTCTCAGTCCTGTAGGTTGTCATTTTTGTGCATAATCAAGTTTACAAAAGAGAATTCTAGCATATGTGTGACCTTGGAAAGCTTAAATCCAATGTGTTTGAGTGTTTTTTGATTATAAAATCTTGATTAATCCAATTTTAATGTTGAAACCCCTTTTATATGCATGAAAACCTTTATGATTCCTCCTTGGCTTGTATACAGACCCTACATAGGGTTTCTTGACCAAATATATGTTTTGGTAGCTAGAAAAGGAATTGGGATCTAAAATTTTGTATGAATCTTGGGAATGGTGACCTAAAAGTGAATCAAAAGGTTTTTAGTGGATTTGTCATGTTTTGAATTTAGGAGACACAAAACTTAGAGTTAGAGGGTTGAAGACCTAAGAAGACCTAATTGTAGGATGGTTTAAGCTAGTAAGTACATCACCATGGATTGCCAATTTTTGAAATTGTGCATAGAGTTACAAAAGGATAAAGGTTAATAAAATATATTACTATATTTCCAAGGTGATTTGTGTAAATTCCTTTATACAAAGGTTTGTATAGAAAGACACTATAAGGAATTAGTCTCATTATTAAGCTTGAGGTGTGTAAGTGGATGTTAAGAGTGATTAAGGGGTTATAATGAGATGTGATAGGTATGTTATGCCTAGTAGAGATCATCTATCATGAAGAGTTACATTCAAGGAACCTAAATCAAGAATTGAGGTGTTTGAGTCTTGAGGAACTAATAGCCTAATGAATTTAGTGAGTGAGTGAATGAAAGGAGATGTGAAAATGAATGGAATGAGATGAGTGGATGAGTATGAGGTTTATGAAGGATATAAGGATACTAAAGAAATGATTTAGAGGTGCTTAGTGAATAGGTTCATGCATGATAATGATATCAAGCCTAGTGATAATTTGAAATACTATTGGAAGATTGAAGATCAAGAACAAAGCATGGCATTTGTAATTTGAGATCAGTGATCAAGATCAGATCCCAAGATGAATGAATGAGGTTATTCTCATATTATTTTGCATCATTTCTTCAAAAACAAATATACCTCATAGGGATTTATATGCATAATATAATTCAAATAAATATTTTTTACCATTTACTTAGAAATAATATTATTATTTCTACCACTATCAACAAATAATTTTCAACACTTAGAGTTCTAGACTTATAAACTTATATAAGAATATATTTCCTCTATGTGGGAACATTTTCCTATTTTTCTAGTATCAATATTACCCTCTTCATTGTGATATTTTATCCAAATTTTGACTTACCTTTGTATAATTAACTAATGAAAAAAATTCCTCATTCACTTGTGCAATATGTGCATTCATATTATTTATCCTAATTCTATCATTATGCACATATGGGAACTCAAAGCCTCTATGCCCTATTTTAGAACATCTACAACATGTAACCATGAATCCTTTTCCTCTAACCCATCCATAGGATCCTCTACCTCTAGTGTAATATCCTCTTCCCCTTTGAATAATATTGTTATTTTGTTAATTACTTGATTCTCATTTTTGTGCATAGTGAACTTTATCACAAATTCATTTTATTTATTAATGTGATAACCTTCATTTTATTCATGTTTTGCCTTGTTGTCTTAGACAAAAATTATCCTCAACATCTAGTGTGTATTTATAGGCTTATTCAATCAAAAACATTCACATCATACCAAACAAATACTATATGGAAATGCATAATTAATTCATGTACCTTGAGATCTTCTTAGTGTTAACTTAAACAAGACCTATTCAAGTAGTGAGCCTGTGAAATTATTACATGTAATTATTTACACCATCTCCATTTTATCTTATGATTTTTTATTTTTTGGAATAAACATGATTAGGAATCATAAGGAAAAAACTAACTCTTAAGCTTTGTGACTAGTCTATCCCAATTTTTTCTCTAGTCTTTACCTCTTTGAATTATTTTTTTCTCCACATATTCCTAAAATAAGGATATATTCCCCTTAAATTTTATGCAAGATAAATTCACTCTATTTAGATTATACATCTTCTCATTCTCAAAATATTTATCTAGTTTACTAATCCTATCAATGAATTCTTTAGGATAAAAGCTCCCAAAACAGCTACAGGTTTGCAATGATAGTTTATTGTTCATTCCCATAATGATTTTCAAGAATATATATTTTAGTTCATATATGAGTTCCTCCACCTAAACCTTAGGCACTTTTTTATTATTATTATTATTATTATTATTATTATTATTATTATTATTATTATTATTATTATTATTAATTTTCACTTCATTCATCCCTCACAACTTCTATGCATTATGTGGTCTCCTTAACCTCCAAATAAGAATACTTTCTTCTCATCAACTCATCTAATTATTCAAATCTTGGTGTTATAGGTTCTCTACTAATGAGAACTATGTGTGCCATGTTTTCTTCACACTTAAAAATACATTTACATATTATACCTAACACATCACTTCTTAGAAGGTGTCTTTACTAGCCTTCTACCCTCACTTGAAAATGTAAAAAACATAGGTCACTTTATAAGACACAACATGCAACTCAATTAAACAATATTACCACACACTCACTTCACAAATAATAAATCCTCATATGATACAAATTGATGAAGTCACAGATAGAGGGTCTAATGAAGGATAATATTAGATCATGTAACCCATTAACTAAAAATAAATGGAGTGACTCATAACCCTACATGTATAAATATAATTAAATAAACATTAATTTTATTAAGTTAATATATGAATAACAACCATCACCCACCCAAATAGAGTTTAATTTTTTAGTTAAAATCTACTTGCATTATTACAAAAATATATCCATAGATTTGTTATAACCTATCTCACTCTCATATTTATAATTTAACATAAATCTTTGCTTGAACCTAATTTGGTTCTCTCTAGTTTGGTTCCTCTTAAAAATATTGATAGTTTGGAGTCTTTGCATAATTAATCCTTATTTTAATTCTCTAAAAAACTTTAAAACTAATATATAACATACTAGATAACTTCATTAACATAAGTATATATCATATAGGCATGTAAATAATAAACCATTACAAATTTGGAGTAATTCCCTCTTACATCTCTCAAATAACCATCATCATCATGTGACACTTCAAATTCCATTAAATTATAATATGCAAGCTATAAGGCATGTTATTCTTCATCATGTGTGACACTTGGCACTGAAACATTGAACAAATCATAGCTACATGTGTCTATACAATTATGTCACTGCATAAAAATACCATATTTACAATCTATCAATTAATCACCAGTTGTATAATATCATTATTCATATGCAAAATATATGTAATCAAAAATTGATCATGTCTATAAATCAATCCTAACTCAAAGAAGATAGATCGTACCATACACTTCTGATTGGGGACACATTTATTAAGCAAAAACATGACCAATATGGGTATTTGCTAGACCTGATTATGGGATATCTTACCATATTACACTATGCTAGTGAGGGTTCCAAAGCCTCCAATCAAGCATAATAATGCAATAACCCTAAGGGAGTCCTGTGTTTGATATCTCAAAAAATTGATAATAATAAAATCAAATCTAATCTAGTGTTCACCAAAGCTTGTGGCACAATATGAGGGGTTAGTAAACAATAAAAAAATGTATAGAATAATCTAAATTAAGCTATGTATGAGCAAGACCCTAATACATGGAATAATAAGATTAATATTATTCAAAGCCAATACTTATGTTACTTTTATCTACTAAAGAGAGGAGCAAAGTTAAAGAATATTTACTTAAATGATGAACCTGTGGAGACTCAATCTCTCCTTTAAATCTAAAAATGGCTTTGAAAGAGGTTGTTGTGGTTTGTAAGGATCACTAAGAAAGTCTAAAGAATCTAAGACTTCTCCATAATACTAAATTATTTAAGTATAAACCCTAAGCTAAGACTCCTCAAGTAGAATGATGGAAGAACATATTGTAAAGAAGCACAAGTGAATAATAACTCTTGATTACATATGAAATAATGATGAAATAATTTTGTATATAATCAGATTTAACCCTAGGCCCTTCTAAAAAATTTAACTGATAGGGCCGACTTGATCAACCTAACATAATTTTGGACAATAATTCACTAGGTCACAAGCTAGGTCAGCCAAGAGCCAACCTAGACCCTAAATGAATTTCACCCAAAACTATACAAGGTCAACCTAGTCAACCTAGTATAGTAAATAAAGGCTAAAAAATGTACAATGTTGACCCAGCCAACCTAGTATAGTAAATAGAGGCTAAAAAATGTATAAAGTTGACCCAATTGACCTAGTACAATTGACTATCAAAAGGGGCATAAGGTGAGAAAAAGAAGGATGGAAAGTGGAAAAAATATTGAAAGAGTATGTGATAGAAGATTCATAGCTTAGGGATAAGGTTTTTAGGTGACAAGTGTGTAGATAACAAGTGAAAAAAGGGACAATAATCCTATGAATCACCAATGGTCTACCCACCCCTTTCCTGGTGCACCCCTTATGGCATGCACTCAAAGAGATTAAGTCTCAATGGGTTCTTGCAAGATGTAAAACATCATTATTTGATAAAAGTTTGGAAATATTATGTGTATACAATTCCCCACTCTAAACTCATCACATGTCACTAAGTTACAATAAGGGATGGTTCTTTGAGAAAGAACATAAGAACACATAATGTTGATGTTAAAAAAAAGTTGTATTATTTTAAAGCAAAAATAACTAAAAGTAAATGAATGACATGGAAATAACTAAAAATTAAATGTGATGCATACCTTGACTTACCTTTATCACTATATGATTTTATGCTATGTTAATAGTTTTGATTGTGTAGGGTGCAGAGACTATTTTTGATAGACCCAAGAATACATAACTAAATATAAAAAACAAACAAACCTAAGAAAGCCAAGATAACTAGTGATATGTGGATGGGATGTACTTGGGAATTTAGCAAGATAGAGTGAAAAGTGCTATGTTAGACCAAATGATCAAATCAAAACTAGATTAAATTGAGTAATCAAAAATCCAAGGCTATTAAAGATTGAAACACTCAAATAAGTAAACCTTGAGTAAGAAAGGCAAACTGACTAATCCAAACCAAGGATACATGTCAAAAAGATGGTAATCAAACATCAATGTAAAATTAGTTACAATCCTTACTTAAACAAATATGGGTAAGTGAAAATGGTAAAATAACATTGATGAGTGAGTAGTAACAATCCTTACATAGTCAACAATGGAAAAGGTGCATAAAATGGAAAACAACATTGATGAGTGAAAAGTAATAAGAGAACCTCACTCAATAATGGAAGAAGTACATGAAAAGTAGAAATGGACTCAGGTGTCAAAAAAATGGGGTGGTACAATAATGATATATGGTAAAAGGAAAGCAAAACAAGTCTAGGAATGTAAATCTATGGTGCAAAGAAAGTAATTTATAGCCACTCAAGCATATTATTTTACTCTAAGGATAGATAAAATTGAAATAAATTAATGCTAGCGTGTTTTTAAGATGTGAAGAAGTAGAGAAGAAGGGAAAATATATTTGGAATCACACATGCCTTTCAAGGGGGGAAATGAAATGGGTGCAGGGGAGAATTAATTAAAAACCAAGTTAGATGAATTCTTTATTGAAGTCAAGACACTAAAATTAGGTTTATTAAAATAATAGGATTGTCAACCTTAAGGAATCTGAAGAACTATTCTTAGCCATACAAGTTTTAGGTTAACAAATGCATTATATATATATATATATATATATATATATATATATATATATATATATATATATATATATATATATATATATATATATATATATATCATCCCATGAAGGCTATATGCATGAAAAGTAAAATGGACATACCTTCCTACAATGTATTCCCTATTCCTCAAGACCCCTTATAGAGCCATCGATATACTACAAAGATTGGGTACTTGAATGAGAAAGTAAGTAGCACCATAGATTTTGTTGAATTATCCTATTCCAATTTACTATCCTACCACACTCTAATGGACCTCGACTCTAGGCGAGGCCAACTATGGAGTTTGAGATTTAATTAGAGATAGGAGATATGCTTGTAATCATGTCTTTTGGTATGATTTTGACTTTTAAGATTTGTATGTTACCTTTTGTATATCATTTCTTTTTATTTCAAATGATTTGGCTTTTAACTTTCTTGATGGATTTTTTTATTCCTCCACCATACAAATTTTGAAAACTAATCATGGGTGATAACTATGACTTTCATTTGAATACTCGAGACTTGGTTCATAAAAGTGATCACTTTAAAGAGCATGGGGTCTAAGAGTCTCATAAATCTAGGTGAAATAAAAGTGTTATCTTGACTTTGACCTTATTTTATCTAGTGAAGAGTGGAAGGAAAGGAAATCAAGAGGAATGACACATGGAACAATTTGAATTACTTTAAATTGCAAAAAAAATGTGACAAAGGGTAAAAGAGGGATATAATGATAGTAAAGTGTGATTCCTTATCATGAGAATAAGGTAAATGGAGGAGAACATGCTAACATATATTATTGTGCAAATTCCATATATCAAAAGAAGCAAAAGCTAAAGTTGAGAACAAGGATCAAAAACTTGTAACTATTGTTTAATACATTCTAAAAAATGAATGATAGGATGGTAATTTTATTAGTAAGGCTAGGTCCTATCCATGGTCTTATACTGCAATTCATAAAAGAGAAACCCACAAGGGTGCCAAAAAGCATGAAAAATAAATGAGAAGAAGATGGTATTTTGTGAGGAAGATTAGGTCTTATCCATGGTTTTACAATGCAAATCACAAAAGAGAAATCCAAGGGATGAAAAAAGTGTGTAAAAAGAGTATGAAAATAAATAAGACTACGGTACATCATAAGGAAGACTGAGTCTTATCCGTGGTTTTACAATTCAACTCATGAGAGAAAGGGAAAAGCAAAAGACCAAAAGGGAAGGACTAAATGTTTGTGAAAAGAGAGAACTATTGCAGAGGGAGAGACCCATGTAAGTAACCTACAAAAAGTGTTAGATATATTTGGATATAAAGCATGAAAAGAATGAAATGTTTAAAAAAATTACTTTTTAGGGAATTGTGCATTGGTGGGATCTTTAAAAACATGGACTTCATAGTTCTGAAGGTGATAGGTACTTGGACCAAGAATATCTTTGACTAAATAAGGGCCCCACCATTTTTTGGTGTATTTACCTTTTTTATCATGAGTGTAATCTAATTTAAAGACAATATCACCAACATTAAATGTGTGAATTTTAAAACTTTTTTATGTTATTTATCAATACAAGCCTTATATTGGTAGTTATGTTGTAAGGCAAAAGGACGGTGTTCATCCAGGAGATCAAGGGAATGAAGGTAAGCTTCACATAATTATCCATTGGGTATGATACCATGAAGAGAGGGAAGCTCAACATCTAATGGAAGAATTGATTTAGAACCATAGACTAGAGAGAATGGTGTTACTTCAGTGGTATTGTGTATGCTAGTCTGATAGGTCCAAAGAGAAGGACAAAGATGAAGGTGCCAATCTATGTGTGTTTCATGAATTATTTTGAGGCTTTTTTTAGTAACCTTAACTTAGCCATTTCATTATGGAATGTAAGGTGTGGATAATTTGTGATTGATCTTGAATTTAGCATAAATCTGTTTGACATCCTTATTTTTGAAATTACCACCATTATCTAAAATGATAGTGTGGGGAACACCAAAGAAAAAAATGATTTGATTAAGAATGAATTTGGTGATGGTGTTACTAATGACATTAACAAAGGGCATGGATTTAATCCATTTGGTAAAATATTTGGTAGTAGTGATGATTAAAACATGCCCATCTTAGGAGCAAGGTAATTTACCAATGAGATCTAATCCCCACATGGAAAATGGACGAGGAGATTCATCGGTTTGAATCTTGACTAGAGGTGAATGAATTAGATCATAATGAAGTTAGCAAGTACAATTTTTAGTGAATTTTATTACATCCTTTTCAATAGTAGGCCAAAAGTAACCCATACATAGGCATTTGAGGGCTATAGCATGTTCATTATAGTGGCCACCACAAATGCCCCCATGTGCTTGTTCAAGAAGAGGAAGGACCTCATCTTGCATAACACAACAGAGTAAGGTACCTTTAGCATTATGATAATAAATGATATTATATTTAAAATACATATTTGAAATCTTTTTTATGAATACATGTATTTTTATGAGAGTCTAAGTTAGGAGGATAAGTTTGATGTTTCAAGAATTGAATAATGTCTTTGTATCATGGGTTTTGTTGAATGGTAACAACCTCAATGTGGTAGATAAGCAAATATATTGGTTGAGTAGAGGAAGGAGATTTTATTATTTGTATAATAAAAGTGGGATTGGAAAGAACCTGGTGGGGATGAAAGAGAGATGTTGAGGAGGTGAGGGAATCAATAATGGAATGGTGATCTTGAAGAATAGTCTTAATAGTGAAAGAGATGAAATCTTTAGCGAGAGTGGTTGCAATTTGATGATAAGTAATGAGATTTTCACTTTTTCATTAGTAATCACCATTGACTTGGCAATAAATAAGTTGAGAGTCACCCAAGGCATGCAAGTATTGGATGTTTAAATCAAGAGTGGCTCTCATGCCTAAGATTAGATCTTCATATTCGGCCATATTATTGGTGACATCAAAGGTGAATTGAAAATCTAAAGGTATGATTTTTCCAAGAGGACTTGTAAGAATGCAACCTACCCCAGTGCTTTGAAGGAATTTAAAACCATCAAAGTGAAGGGTCCAAGTATCCTCATGCAAGTTGACATTAATTTTAGGAAGCTCTTTGATAACTACTTTTGGTTTAGTAGTATTATGTGGAATAGAAGATTCATCTAGATTATTTGCTTCAAGATTAGCAATAAAGTTATGAAATTAATATTTGAGTGGAATAGATTGATTAAGACTTTAATATAGAGAATGTTGTCATCTAGAAAATTATCTTGAAAGTGATTGGTATCTAGTATAGGAGCTATGGTAAGTTGATCGAATATGATTTGTCTTTTAATAGCCTTTTGAGTTACAATGTGGAGATAAAATTCCATAAGGAGTACCATACATTTTCCAATTCTATCTCTAGGAAGAAAGGATTTGGAGAAGAAGTGATGAAGTGGGTCATAACAAATGATGACATAAGTATTTTGGTATAGCATATAGTGTCAAAGTTTCTCAACTAAAAAATATATGGTGAGGTAATCTCATTCAACTTTGGTATAACACTTCTCATAATAGATGAGGCCTTTCTTAATGTAATAAATGTCATACTATCTTATAGTAGTGCCTTGTTGGGAAAGCATTGTCCCAATTGATACAGTTATGGAAGAAGTATATAGGATCAAGGGTCAATTTTTGGAAGGAAGATGAAGTGTAGGTGGGTGAATCAATGACTCTTTAATGTTATCAAAGGATTTTTGACAAGGTTTCATCCATTGTAAGGCATTAACTTTCTTAATAAGAGAATTGATGGAATGGATATGATAAGCCATTTCAAGGATGAATCATCTAATTTCCCCAAGTTTTCTTAAGTATGTACAAATGTTGGGAATGAAATGAGGAATGTGCATGTTGATGATATCACTAATCTTAGAGATTTAAACATTGATTCCATGGAGAGAGACTAATAATCCTAAAAAATTTCTAGATGTGACACTAAAGACACATTTGTAAGGATTTAGTCTAACTCGATATTTAAGAAGGCGATCAAAAATGATGGCAAGATCAAAGAGATGAGTCATGTGACTTTTGGATTTAGTAATGAGATCATCCACATAGGTTTCAATAATTTTGTGGATAAGATCATGAAATATGTGAGTCATTTCTCATTGATAAGTGGCTCCAGCATTTTTGAGGCTGAAGGGAATTTTGACGTAGCAATAAGTACCCCATTCCATGGTGAAAGTGATCTCATGTTGCTCCTCAAGGGCAATGTGAATCTAATTATATATTCAGAAGCCATCCATAAGAGATAACATTTTATAACCATTTATGGAATAAATAATGGCATATATCAAAGGTAAAGGGAAATCGTCCTTAGGACAAGTAAGGTTAAGATTGTGAAAATCAGAACAAATGTGAATGACCATCGTAACTATGTTACAAACCCATTCAGAATAGTCCACTAGTTTTATAAATTTATCATGGAGTAATTTTATGCTTTCCTTGTGATATAAGGTAGAAACCTAAGTTGTAAATTTCCTTTGTTTTGGATGCACAGGCTTAGCATCAAGATAAGTAATAATGTTATGGACCACAATGCTAGGGTCAATACTAGGCATGTCCTCATAGGACCAAGCAAAATATCTCATGATATTTATTAAATAATAAGTTTAAATTATCATGTTTAGTAGGTGAAAGTTCATGAGAAACTATAATTGGTCGAGGGCAGGATGGAGTACCATACTCAATGTGAGTGGTTTCTTCGATAAGCATGGCATTGTCATCTTAGAAATGGTAAGGTGTATTAGGTAAAAATGAGATTGGATTAGTTTTGGGATCAATTCTATAGATGAAGTTGTTGAAATAAGGCATTTTAGTTTTTAAATTCCCAATTTTATGAGGTTACCAAGGAAGTTAAGGTTCTCAGGGATGAAGTATTTCAGGAATAGCTTTGTCACTAGGAAAGGTGGGAAGAGGGCCATAATACTCAACATCTACTTCGAGATCTAGAATTTGATTACCATGGAGATCATACTCATAATGTATCTGATGGACATCAATTGCTTTGGTAGCTAATCTCGAGAGTAGGAGAGGTAGATGGATCAAAAGGGATTGAATGTTGTTGGTTTTGGTGATAGATGAAGGATCAAATGTAATGATTGGATCTATAGGTGGTAAAGAATATATGGGAATTTTTGGAGGTTTAGAAAGTATAATTTGATTTACCACCCAAGGAGTATCAAGAAGCATATAATTGGTAGGAAGCACATAACCTTTAGGATCAAAATTAATAGTCATAGAAATGATATAAACATCCTAGTTAAATGAATGGATTTGAGCTAAGGTTTTCTGATAATGATGGGCATCCAAGTCATAAGATTGATCTTGGGCCATTATGTGATTATAATCATATGTTGTATAAATTGTACATACTTGAAAGTTAGGGAGATTTTCAAAAGGTGAAATCCCAATATTATTGAATATACGTGGAGACATGATGAGAGGATCTTGAAATAATTTGGCCACTCCAAAATCATTGAAATTGAAGGCATATTTAGGGAAATAAGCTTCTTGAGAGTTACATGGAGGGGGAAAGTTAGTAATCTCATCAATAAGAGGAATAGTATGGTCCCAAGGTAATAAAGAAGGAGGAAGCCACTAGGAAATGTAGGGAGGTAGTTTGGTAGTATTGTAAGTATGTTACAAGTCATTAGTTTTTTCATCATTGGAATCTGAAAGTGTGACTTGTAAATCAAGATTAATGTTGATAAACTTAGGTAAAGGATCACTATTAATATTAGGAATTGTATGAATATGATACTGAGATTTGGGATTAGGAAGTTGAATAATCATGGGTTGGGATTAGCCTCATGATTATACTATTTGCCATTATGTAAGAATTTAATGCATTGGCTACCAGAATAAGTAATAACCTTCATTCTATGAGTCCATGGGTGACCAAGGACTATGTTTTATGATAAGGGTAAATCAAGGACCATAAGCTTAGTTTAAATAGGCTTAGGTCTAATTATTAATGGAATCCAAATACAACCAAGTGGTTTTTTATTAGTCTTATCAAAACCATGATAGGTAAGATGGGTTTGTTTGAGATGATCCAAGTTTTTAGATAAGACACAAAAATGTCACATTAATACTAGATCATTCATCAACTATAACTTTATAGATACATGTATTATTAATGGCTATTTTAATAAAATGTGGTGGATCATCAAGATGAGAAAGAATTTTATTATTGATCATGTCTTCTTCAAGAAATTCAATAGAAGGCTTGGAAGGACACATGGTTTCAATGGTATACTTATTTGTAGGTTGAGTGTTGATAAAAGGTAGTTATTCATCTAGAGAGGATGGATCTTCAATTTTTTATAATTATTTCATAATTAACTTGCAATGATAGGGGGAAGTACGAACCAACTCCATGAGTGGAATTTTACAAGGCATAGAGTTAAGTTCTTCAAGAAAGTTCCAATGAGATTTAGAAGAAGAACTAGCATGAGGTTTAGGAGGTAAAGTTGGTTTTTAAGGAATATATGTGATTGGAGGTTTAGAAGGAGGAAGTGGTTTCTCATGGGTTTCCAAAACTAGATTAGTGGTTATAGTATCTTTGAGAAGTTGTTCTTCTAAAGATGGATTTTTAGGTTTGGTAATAGGATCTTTTTGGGTTGGCTTGCAATGATACTTGACCTTGGAAGTGTTAACATATTTGGAATTGTTATAATATTGGTCATAATCAACATCAATGGCACAAACATCTTTGGTATTTGATTGACTATTTGAAAAATATTTTTGGTTATTTGATGTAGAAGCTTTAGAAACCTGTCATTTTTTAAAAGCAATGGTGTAATCTTGATGACAAAATTTGATCATGGCATCATGATTAAATGAATCACCAAGCATATAGGTTACAAAAAATTTATTAATCCCTCTATAAGATTCATGGGAATTACCAATGTTGGAATGGAACCAACAAAATTGATTACAATCATGCCATTTAGGAGTGTTAGGATAAGTGAAAGGTTTAGAGAGTGGTAAAAATTGTTTCATTTACTGCACAGAAAGTGGTGTGTGAGAAGATGAAGGGATGTAATCTTTGGCAACTCTGAGTTTGGTTTGCAAAGTGTTACTAGTGATAGTATTGGTATATGTTTGAAAATATCCTTTTAGGAGTTTAGGATTAGGTTTGAATTACTTCATGAGAAAGTCTTGACATTTAGCTTGATCAAGAGCTTCATTAAGTGTTTGAGGAGAAAAGGTCCAAACCTTATATTGAAGAGAAGGATTTAAATAAGTTATAAAGAGTTTGAACAAGTTATCATTAGTCATGTTATGGTCAGCTTTATGGGCCAATGATTTCTATATTTTGATAAATTCATGAGTTGATCTAGTGGAAGATTGCTTAGCATTGATGAAGTGGCTAAGATAATTTTTGGGAAGATCATTGTGTTGAAATTCTTTAACTAAAGGATTGACCAAATCTTCAAGTTACCAAATAGAATTTTGAGGCAATTGGTTATACTATTATAAAACATCATCGGTGAAGGTTTTAACTAAGAGTTTTGTTGTGGTGAAGGTATTAGTTTGGATACATTCTTTGTAAAGGTTGTCAAAGGCTTTGAGAAATGAGGTTGGGTCTTTAGTCCCATCATACTTGATAGTTGGAGATATATTACCAATATCAATAGACATAATGAAGGGAGATAAAGGCTCATTCTAAATAGTTTTAAGCATCTTGTTATTTATTATGGGTTGAGGAATAACATTGACCAAGGCATCTCTTAGAGGTCAAGGAATATAATTAGGATTAGCTTTAAGATGGATAGTCAGAGGTTGGTTAGCTATATTAATCAAATGATGTTAGAGTTGCATCATTTGATTGGTTTTAGAATTTTACATTATGTTCATTTGTTGTATAACTTAGGAAATAAGTTGAGTTTTTTCAATAGGTGGGTTGGTGTTGGTAGGAACACTCCCCAAATTGGTATTAAGGGGAGGGTTATTATAACAAGGATTATTAGTGGGATTATTAATTAAACTTGTGTCAATTGCTCCCACATTAGATTGAAGATTTTGAAGATGAGAAGTATCTTGGTAGGTATAAAAAGGATCAAACCCATCCACTTCATCTTGAGATGTGATTTATACCATGTTACAGGTCATGGATGAAGGAGAGGAAGAGGTGCCCCAAGAGTTATGGTGCTCTTGGGAGGAAAAGAAAGGGAGAAATGAACATCCCATAGAGTATCTAAATAGATTCAAACTATCCAAGAATATTTTTATAGGATACTTAATGATGACTTGAGAGAAATGAACAAAATACTAAGAAAGAGAAACAAAGAACTAAGATGGTAGATAGGGAAAGTAACAAAAGGTACAAAATTGACTAGGTCAACCTAGTATAGAAAATAAGGTCTAAAAATTATATAGAGTCAATAGGGTTGACCTAGTATAGAAAATAGGGTTTGAAAACTATACCGAGTCATCAAGGTCAACCTAGTATAGTAGGTAGGGGAAAATATATAGTCTATAAGATGTTGTGTTGATAGGAATGACTATGTATTGAAATAAAAAAATGCAAGTATTTTTGAAAGCAATAAATAAAGAGAAACACACAATCAATTAAATAAATAAGGTTAATCTAATTGAGGCACACAACATAAAACCTTGCATCAATGTTGGTTAATACAAGTTATTACAATACAACATATAATTGAGCAAAGAGCAAGCAGTCAACTTGGAAAGTAAAAGCTAACTAAGTGGTCATCTTGAATGTTATTAGATTATTAGAATATTATTTTAGATGTGATAAGAAGTTATCTATAATAAAGTGACTAAAAAATAATCTAAGTATAGTTTCAAGATGTTTGGGCTGAAAGGGATCTATATTGGCAATGGTATCAACTTAGTATTAGGGCTTACCCCCTCACTTCACACACCATAGTGATAAAGGTGTCAGGTGTTCATCCAAAATATACCATTAACCACATATTTATACTTGGATAGCAAACCAAGTTGACTTCCTCTTTGGTGATAAAATCCAAGTAGGTAGGCCTTGGGTAGAAAATTATTAAAATGCTTTTTAAGATTTTATGATTTGGTAGTGTATGCATAAAAGAGAAAATAATGAAACTAAATGGTATATTGAAAACCACCTAATTATAATACATGATATCTTCTAAGCATGTAATAAATAATAAATGAAAGTGTGAGCTAATTAATAACATATAAGTGTTAATTCCAACTTTGAAACATAACATAGTGTCAATTTTGATGGTAGTGTATGCACAAATTATATAACATAGTCGATATTGTCTCTTTTGTACTACAAAAATAAGGGTATTAAAATGAACTACATTGATAGTGTCAACCTATTTTTCTAGACAAAATATAAAATAAAAAACTATATAGATAGGGTCAACCTAGTTGACTATACAAGGTAAGTTTTAAACACTACAAACTATGAAAAATAAAATAGTCACAAATGCTAGAAATGATAGAGAAGGATAAAAATGAACCTTGGTGGGTTGGAGGATGTAGAGGAAAATAATATTATTATTGAATTACCCTAATTTATAATTTCCAATTCTAATAACTATGTCAAATAGGTCAACCTAGCTTTACAAATCCTATTTGTTAAAAACCTAAAAAATATACTACATTGACATGGTCGACTTAATATGCTGAACTAGATGTCTAAAAGTGTATAGGGTTGACTGGTTGACCTAGTAGGTTGAACTATATGTCTAAAAATATATTGTGTCGATAGAGTCAACCTAGTAACTTATACCTAATAAAGAACCTACATAGACAAAATAGATTCATATTAATGTGACTATGTTGTTAAACCTACATACAAAAGTTAGAACTATGTCAACACTATCAACTCAGTATTATAAATATATAAAAATAAAATGATAAAATAATGAAAAATATGAAATAGAACCTATAAGGGTTAGATTTATGTTGGGTTCACTAGAATGTATGCAATTATAAATACATCATGTCTATAAATCAATCCTAACTCAGAGAAGATAGATCATACCATACACTTCCGATTGGAGACATATTTTTTAAGTAGGAACATGACCAATATGGGGATCTACTAGACTCAATTAAGGGATATATTACCATAGTAGACTATGTTATGGATGGTTTTAAAGCCTTTGGTCAATTAGAATCATGCAATAACCCTAAGGGAGTCCTGTGTTTGATATCTCACAAAATTGATAATAATAAAAGTAAATCTAATCTAGTGCTCACTAAATATTGTGACAAAATATGAGGGGTTAGTAAACAATCAAAACATGTATAGTATAATCTCAATTAATTTATGTATGAGTAAGACCCTAATACATGTAATAAGAAGAGTAATATTATTCAAAACCAATACTTATGTTACTTATATCTACTAAAGAGAGGAGCAAAGTTAGAGAATACTTACCTAATGAATCCGTCAAGACTCAATCTCTCCTTGGACAAAGGGGATTCACAAGAGGTTGTTGTAGTTTTTAAGGATCACTAATAAAGGCCAAAAAATCTAAGACTTCTCCATAAGACTAGATTCTCCAATTAGAAACCCTAAGCTAAAACTACTCAAGTAGAATGGTGGAAGAGCAAATTGTAAAGAAGCACAACCAAATAATAACTCTTAATTTCATATGAAATAATGATAAAATTATCTTGTATATATAGGTATATTTAACCCTAATCCATTCTAAAAATTTTGGTTGATAGGGTCAACTTAGTATACTTAGCACAATTTTGGATAAGAATTCACTAGGTCAGCTAAGAGCCGAACTAGACCCTAAGTGAATTTCATCCAAAATTATACATGGTCGACCCAGTCGACCTACTAAAGCTGACAATTAAAAGGTGTATAAGGTGAGGAAAATAAAGATGGAAAGTGGAAAAATTAATAGAGGAGTATGTGATAAAAGAGTAATAGGTTAGGGATAAGGTTTTTAGGAGACAAGTGTGTAGATACCAAGTGGCAAAAGGGACAACAATCATGTGAAGAACCAATGGTCTACCAACCCTTTTCTTGGTGTACCCCTTAGGGCATGCACTAATAGAGATTGAGTCTTTATGGGTTCTTTCAAGATGTAAAGCATCAATATTTGATAAAAGTTTGAAAATATTATGTTTATACATAAAGTGTCATAAAAATATCATACATAAAATAAAATGTGTGAATATATTACATTGTAAACTTAAGTTTAAAAAATATTAACATTCACAAGTGAATTTTATGCATCAAATATAATGTGTAAGGTTGTGCAAGACCATCCCAATCATTTTTCATGGGTCATAAAATTTCAAATATCATCTAAAATATAATTTATCGACAAACTCATCCTCTTCATAATATTATTGCATATACACATCATCATATAGCTTTTTAGTTTAATTCTCATAGATATTTCAAAATATATTTGCACAAGACTTCATAAGTTGTGCAAAGCATAATCCTTGACTAATTTAATGCCCAAATTTGTGTGTACCAAAAGGGATTACATAAAAAATTGTGTGTATGCAAATGATAATTAAAGTATCTCTAAGAGAATTCACATAAATAATGGATTGAGCAAACATAAAAAAGTATTTAAATCTACACTAAAGGTTTTTTCATGATACAATATTGCTTGCAAATATAAATGCCCATATATTAAAAACTTATCCTACATATACCTCATTCAAATAATAATTACTTATTCCAAGTCAAATATGATGTTTTATATGATATTTAGGAATTATATATCACCTTAGTCATGTACACTTGGCAAACTCAGACCTTGGTTGTTCCTCTCAGTTTTGGACCTTTCTCACTTTTGAAAGTCTTGCATCTACTCTAGCTTGTTCCCCTTGGAATATAGTTGGGTCCAACTAATATTATGTTGATGACCAAGACCTTATATATTTCCTAGAATGATTAAAATATGTTTATCTTATTCCCTTTCAAGTTCTAAGCTTATCCTTATTTTATAACTATTAAGACATAAGCATCATCCACATACCCCTACATTGACACTAGTTTCCTAACCTAATGTAGGTGTGCATTACCTTAAACACATCTAATTTACAAATGAAATATATAATAATGATTTACCTAAGTTTTTTAATGTAATATATTTCCTAATAGGAGTAGTATATATTCACAATCACTCTTCATTCATTCCTTACCTAGAGACCTACAACCAGCACAGACCAAGGCAAATTATCAAATCATTTAATCAAGCACTCAACAAATCAAAGCTTCCCTATTTTATAATATTTTCATTTTAGTCATTTGGATAATACATATATAGTTCTAAAGTACTGAAGGAGAAGCTTAAGATCCTGATTTGCCAACTTATAAGCTAGGTCATTATTGTACTTTTTTCCACATATTGCATGTTTCACACATAAGCCAACACGTGGGGGAAAACTACATCAATTTGAGGCCATATTTAGATGATTGAATATATAGGTATTTCTCATTAAAAGAGGGGTATTTCAAGTTAGCTTAACACCATGTGACCACTAACCCATTTTTTCAAGGTCACTATGAAGATAAAGAACTAAGGTTTTGTCATTTCATGAGTGGCATTCCATGACCTAAATATGAATACACTAGAGTAAAGATAAAGATAAACACAAAATCATTTAAGTGGTCACATCCTTTTCTAATAGGTATTATATATAAGATACTACATCTCATTCAGATAGTAGTATTGACATAACCATCCAAGGCTTATGCTAGTGTCCATAGCATCAGAGGCACTCATTCCAAAATTTGGTGACTATTCCAAAATCTTCTTCCAATTTACTTTCTACTTATTCTAGATCCAGAACTATGTTAGCATTCGAAACAACTAAGTACATTATTTATTTGTCCTTTATATATCTAGGATATTTATACTTACTAATTTTAGTCTATCTTAGTTTAATAAATTCATCATGTGTTATATCTGAGTTTATCATTTAATTGGCATGTTGTAGATATGATTATCACCCTTATGCATTATCATTTTTATATTATTAACCCTATCTACCCAAGTGGGATCATTAACTAATTTAGGGTTAAATATTTAGTGAATCTAATTCATATGAATGTAAAAAAAATATGATCTAAGGATTTGAAGCCTCTTAGTGTTTAAACTTGTTGTAATGTATTTTCATATCTAAAACTTTACCCTAAGGTTTTACCCTCCTCTAGTTGCCAAGATTTTTGTTTAGACACTTACAAGTTATTTCTTCCTTAATTGGTGAATTTCATACCCCAAATAATTCCATTTTGTAATTCCTTAGATGTATTTTCTACTCAGGTCTGTATAATAAAAAAAACTTGTTTTTGTTTGCCAAAATTTGATATAGAATTTTCAATTTTTACAATTTACTATTTTTTAGTAAATATTGGCATGCAAGGTGAATGGTGTACTTATTTTTCAATTATTTTATGAGTTTCATCAAAAATAATATTTTATTCAAAAATATCTCGTATCTCTAATATAAATTCTTATTTTATCAAAATTATTGATTCTTTATTGGGAGTATTCTAGGGTTTTTCTTGTGAAGCATTCCACATTATTTGGCTTATTTTTTATTCATAATAAATCAAATTACAAATTTTGTAGAGGTTTTTCATAATTATTTTGATATAAACAAAAAGCTCTTTTTTTTGAAATATTGTATGGATGTTTCAAATTTAGCATTTGACAATTTTTAGTAAATTTAGACCTACAAGCTGTACACTATACTTTTGTTTCCCTACATTTTTGGGTTTGTCTCATTTCATATTTTTCCTAAAAAACCTATCTCAGATTTTTTTTTTAAATCTAATAGTTTGAAATTTCTATATCCTTACTATATCATGATTTATTTCTCCCTATCATTTGCGTGTCTTTTTTTATCATATTCTTGTATCAATTTTTATATCATTTAAAATGAATACAAAATATCCTATTGTTCCTCCTAACCTCAAAGAGGGTGATATCTCTCATCCATCTAGTTAGGTCCAAACTATAACTTATCCAAGGGATAAGGTGGCCCATTCTATATATTAAAAAGAAAAAATCAACTTCAAGTACCTAAGGTTTGTGTTTGTGAGGCCCTAAATTATTAAATAACTAGTATGAGAAACTTAATAAAAGAGTTATAAAATCATATTTCATACTTACAAAATCCAATGCATGGTAGTGTTAATCATGTGTTTGTATCCTCATCTACTAATGTTGGCCAAACAATGTTTCATATCAAAATGAAAATCTAAAACAAGATGCATCCAAGACAATTGATTCTAAAAGTGACCAAAATAATATTAAGAGACCAAGTGCAATCCTAAGATAAATTATTCAAAACCAAGTGATCAAATCACCTCCTATACATCATATACACATATCCAAATACTATTATACATATCATAGAATACATGGGCATCATACAGATCATTATTTTGCATTGAATAACAAAATAAAAGGTCAAAAACATAGTGGTGATCCTATCATTGATACATCAATTATGAAAACCACTCACATTCAAAGTACTTCCTCTAAATCACACCTAAAAAAATAACAAGTATGAGTACCAAAGGATAACTCAAAACAAAAACACTTGTAAATAAAAAATTAGAGCAAGAAAAGATCCAAAAGGCACAATTAGAGTAGGGAAATATCCAAAAGGCACAATTAGAGCAATTAAATATCCAAAAGACACAATTAGGAAAGAAAATATTCAAAACACCAATCTAGAGCAAGCAATGTTACAAAATGATAAGGATGAAAAATCCAAATTACAAAAATATCAAGATAATAAGGCACAATTATAAAAGGCATTATTACTAAAATAGCAATGGGCACATCAAGTGTTCAAAATACTATTTCTAAAAAAAAGGTCACAAAGAAAGATACACTTGACAAACCTAAAGTTTAAAATGTGGGTATAAAGGGGGAAACTACAATCCCTTCCTCATGTCAAAATTATTCTACTCATATAGAGGGTAAATAGTCTTTATATGTATAGTTCAATAAATCATATTTTATTCCACTTGATAATTTACTACATAATCTATTTATATCTACAAGACCTAGTATATATCAGTTTAATACATTACCAATAGTTGCAAAACCAACCATAAATACAAGTAAAGAAAACTATATAACTCAAGATGTCAATAAGGTATTTACATCTGATGTGTATATAGATACCAACAATAGCATACCTAAAAAGGCACCATCACAATATGGTACAGTTCTTTATTCATATATAGACACTAAAAATGGTATATCAAAAGTTCAAGAGTAGCCTAGAAAGTTATGTGATTGCATCAATGATTATGATCCTAATGATGTTACATATTTGTATGATCTTAACAATATTGATTATGAAAAATATGACTATGATACACATGATACATAACTTTTACATAAACATCTCCTTGGTGAGTACATTTGATCTTGGTAGCAATTTTCTTTGCACTGTCTTCTTTGCACAACTTTTTCGCATATTTTAAAAATACCAAAAAACTTAAAAACCTTCAAAAATCCAAAAATAATTTCAACATGAACATGTTATGTTGGTTCCTTTATATATATATGTTAGTTCTATGTTTATGGATGTAATATAAATTACTTATACATATTATGTGTGTTATGCTTCTACTTGAGTGTGATAAGGCATACACGGATACATGATTCATTTATATTTCATGGATGGGACCTTCCCTATACTCATGTCATATGGACATTGGTAGAATCTAATGATGAGGAAAATTGTACTTTTAAATAATTAACTTTTCATCTATCAAGAAGGTCAAGTTGGAATTATATTATTCTAATGGCAGGGTTCTAAAGGTTCAATTATGATCTTAAAGATGTGGGGTTTTGTATATGTTTTGGAAAATAATAAATAAGTTATAAAATGTAACATATGCTATTATAATTTTATAAATCCTCTTTATCAAATTATGAATCAGTTTAGATATGTATCTATAATCTATCCTATCAGATAGAGAAGGCCTATTAATTAGACAATCCCTTAAAGGAAAGAAATTTGACTAAGTAAAATAATATATTTCAAGTAATATCTTGTTTTTTCTATGATATCTTCCAAGTAACTTCAAGATAATAAAATAGAAATATAAGTAGGATATATTTGAGATATTCAAGATAAATATATCCTCAATTAAGTCAAAATTCAAGTAGAAATTAACCCAAAGAGACACAACAAACAACAGCCAATAATCTAACTAAAGAAGCAAAGAAAACAAACCAAAAAAAACTAAGTTAAGAAAAGATGACAAACCACTAAATCTAAAAAACTAAGTAAATAAATAAGAAAAAAACTAAAGATCTAAGTAAATAAATCAATATAAGAACTAAAAAACTTAACAAATTAAATGAACTTCAAACTAAGAATCTGACATCTAAACAAGTAAAATAAACTAAACTAAATCTACAAATTTAATCTAATAAAACTTAATAATTAAATCTTAAACTATATTAAAACTATAAGAAGAAATAATCAAAGAGAGCATATTTAACTTAAATAAAGTGGACAAAAAGAAATATCTAAGAGAGTAACTTAAGAAAATAGAAATAAACTAGTAAACTAAATAAATCTAAAGAAATGAAAAAAAAAAAACTAAATTAATTAAAGATTAATCTAAAATGAAATAATTTATATTAAAATAGAGTTGATATAAATTACAATAGAATTTGAGAGTCTCAAAGGAGAGTCTTCATAGTAGAAAAGATAGATTTTATTTGAGAAACCAAAATATTCTTTACAAATACTTGAGAGAACTTTTACAATCAAAATAGATCAATAACTTGTCACAAATAGTGAAGTTTTCACCATTATTTAGGTTGAATACTTAGATTTTTCACATAAGGTTGTAATAGAAATCATCAAAAGATATTAGACTTGACAAACTTTAGATAATCTATTATAAATGATGATATAAAAAATAGATATAGCTATGTTTCCTAAGCAATTACTCAATCGTTAGAAAAAGTACCATTGGGTCTATCTGTAAAATTTATGCTATCTTAGAAAAATTGAATAGAAAAGAGAGAGATGAATGATTGACTTCATAAATGTATAAGTCTTCAATACCTGTGTTGTTCCTCCTCTTCAAATGATTCCTTGATCTCCTTTTATTCTTCAAACTTAGCTGAAAAATAAGTTGCAACTAACCTTAATTATAAGTTTATCTTAACTAATTGGCTTTAAAAGTCAATTAATTATAAATAGTTATTAGTTAAGGTAAGATTTAAAAAGTCTTAATAGATCAATTATTTGATTATAGATTGGTATTATCTTAACGGGTGGGGACCCTCATCAATTAATAATAAAATAGAATACATATATTAATTATTAAATAAATAAATCAAAGATTAATAAAATTATATTTATATTAAACCATTATGCATATTCTAAAATTAACTTATATATATATATATATATATATATATATATATATATATATATATATATATATATATATATATATATATATATATATATATATATATATATATATATCATAAAAGTATGTTATGCTTT
This sequence comes from Torreya grandis, assembly GCA_037957365.1. NCBI lineage: Eukaryota > Viridiplantae > Streptophyta > Pinopsida > Cupressales > Taxaceae > Torreya > Torreya grandis. The sequence goes on along the minus strand of JARHVA010001173.1, from coordinate 3,322,380 downwards.
CCAAAATACTATCTACAAATATCAAACTTTGAAAATATATTATCAAAACTGCAAATCAAAATATCAAGTCTAAAAACATAGAGTTTTGCTATCTAAAAGTTCAACTAAAAATAAAAGTTTTATCTTGTTGACATCTAAAAATTATTTGAATCTGACAATACTTCAATATTTGATTTGACTTGTTCATTAACACATTCCTTATATCCCATTTCAGTTGCTGGAAATTACACCAACTTCATTCTAGAATCATTTGTATTATCATCAATTTCTAGATTGATTCATTTGAGCACTATGATCTCAATTGGTGAATCTATATCATTTTGACTCACTGATCTTTTATATGAAGTACAAGGATGAATATCAATCATACATTTTTTTCCTACTGAAAAAAGCTTCTCCAAACTTAGTTTCTTACATCCCAAAATAGGCTCCCTATGAGAAGATGAAGGATCATTAAAAAATGAAAGAATGGAAAGATTGAAAAAAAAATTGACATGGGCTATCTCAATCTCAAGATGCATGGTTCCATGGATAGACTGTGGTTCAACAATAGGCTCAATTCTTTCAAGAATGAGTGATTGGATTGGCAAATGATGTGGATTGCTTTGGAAATGATGTGAGGAATTGTTATGTGAAGGGATCCTAGAACTAAACTTATATTTATAAAATCTTTGGTTCCCCTATTATTGGTTGGATTGAAAGGCAGAATATTTAGGAAATCCTAAAACTTAAGGTCTACTACATCAAAATGAATGGACACATAGCACCCTTATAAAATCTAGGGCTAGATCTCCAAGCTTAGAAGCCACCCCTTAGGATATTTATATTAGGTTTGTGATGATTAACATTATCTAAATTTTTACCTCATCCTCAATTATCATTACTTTTAATCAACCTAGGCTGATCCCATCCATACATCTTAAAATAATTTGAAATATATTCAAAGTTGATAACTAAAAATCAACATAAATTTAGTCAAAATGAAATAGAATTGAACCCTAAAAACAAAGTCACATATCAACAAAAAAATTAAACTAAATTATACCAAGTGTATCCAACATCATTGTTCTATTTATTTCCTCAAAAAAGACAATATTCCATTTTTCTAACTGTATCTTTTAAAACTGAGTCTTTAAATAAAATTATAATAACATAATTTTATTTCAAAATATTTTGATATATCTTAATGTAGTTTCTATCTTCACTATATCAAATTATTTAAAAACCAAATTGAATCAACCTAGAATTAAGGTAGGATTTCACAAATTTATTACGAAAAGTATCTTCTCAAAAATCGTCATCTCTCCATATGTCATATTTCAAACTAGAAATTAACTTATAAATTTTTTAAATATTAACAATATACTGTCTAAACTTTAAATAAAATATTTATAAAATTTCAAAACAAATTCTGCTTAAATTCTTGAATCAAGCCCCAACACAGTTCTATGACATGATTCTAGACTAATACTTTTCAAAATATAACACTACATAAAATATTAAAGTAAAAACCATTTGTTCAAAATATACTCATTAAGATTTTCAACTGAGTAATGACCCACTTCCTCAAATTACTATTATTTCAACATTTAATTTCAAAACAAAACCTAAGATTTTGATACTGAGAAGTAAATCCAACAGAAACTTCATATTTTTATCTAGCTCTTTCTTTTAAAGACCAAGATTTTAAAATGAGACTATCGCTAGAAAACTATGGCTTCAAAATAGTAAGAATAATCATGTTTATATATATTCAACTACATTTAGACATAACTTTTCAACTCACAATCAACTCCATCATTTGAACCTTTCAAAATAATCATGTAACAATATGCAAAGTTGTTTTTAAAACTTAAAGTCTCAAAGAACCTTTTGAAACCTTTTCAAAATTTCACGGTGTATGCATGCATGGTCTATTTTCAAAATTGATTCTTTATGAAATTTTAAAACTAAAATTAATATGTTCTAATAACACTGTAATGCTCTCATAGAAAGTTAGGATTTAAGGTATACTCGACAAAAAAAAAAACCCATATATTTTTAGATATCCAACTTGAACCAAAAACCAACACGTGCTTCAAAACAACAAAACTTTTACAAACCAAAAACCTTTAACAAGTCTCTAAAACTAGAAAATGTTTGAAACATCTATATATATCTTGCTTGTAAAAATATGACTATAATATATACTCACTGAAATCATATCAAAATGCATGCTAAAAAAGTCTCAATATTTTCAAAAGATTATGTCCAAATCCAAAGAAATAAACATGGCTGAGCTCCATCATCTACCAAAATATTTATCACAATCCATCAAATTTTCATGTAATAAATAAGATATTGGACTTACAAAAACTATAGGCTTTCTTTCCAAAATCAACAGGGAAAGATCTAAACTAATGACTTCATCAAAATTATGAATATCCTGACTGAAACCATGTTCCTTTCCAAAACTATCTAAATAACTCATAAAACTCTTTAAAAAGTTATTAAAATTGTTAACGATATACTTGGTAATGCTTTCTTGTAATCTTTTTTCTCAAAATCCTTTTTTACAACTTGAAATCTGCTTGAGATCCAAACTGACAAAGTTTCCTTTCTGCAAGAAGCATTCAAAAATGATCAAACAAAATGAAAAAAGATCTATTTATATTTTCCATCCCTTATCATAACTGATTTGGCTATGTGTTCAATTCCTATTGATTTTTTTTAATCAAGGATAAAATTATAAATTTTGCAAACTTAGTCATCAACATGATCAAATTTGGCAATGACTAATCCTCCTACTAACTTCTTACCAACTTTCAAAAATTGAGGCATGTACACTTCATCATAATATATCAAACCATCAAAATACTAGCATGATCTCAAAATATCCTTGAGTATGAATTTGTATTAACTCCTATTGACTCAATGTAGCTCAATATCTTATCAAATAGACTATCAAATCAGATACCAATTCACCAAGCAAACATCTCACATCAAGCAAATTCATAATTTGACACAAAATCACACATATCACCTTTAAAAAATGCCAACCTTATATCCTTTGAAATGTATGTCATTAATATATTGACCTAGGTAACACATTCAAAACCACCATGTCCTAATAGTGATTATTAATATCATTTCAAGACCTTGGAATAGATATCCCTAGGTTAGGATCTTTAGAATATATGAATTGATATCATTTTAGAACTTAGACTAGGCAACATTGACTTAAGATTTATCACTTAGAACCTTCGGATCTTTTAATTATATCAAGCCAACTTTAATATGTCAACAATTTTAAAGTCCATTATGTCACAAGAAATGAAAATTATCCCTTAATTGAATCTAGAAAACAATTATAGTTATATTTCAAAATGAAATATATTTCTTCTAAATGATCTTATTTATGACTGAAATCTACCTGATTGAAGTTTATTTTTAAACTGAAAATTTATATGATTTTTAAAATAAAGAAATGATGCATTTGACCAAAAATATAGTGTTTTCTTAAATTGTAATAATTATGATTTTATAAGTTGAAAATTAAACTGACAAGATTATAAAATAACCAATTATATACCACTTTGTCTATTTCAAACCAAGTATCATATTATCCACATATACCAAATGGTCACCATAGACTACTCAATTTGACAAAACTAAAAGTATAATCTAGAAGTTGTTGTGATAATCCACATTGATTAAGATCAAATAGATATGTGAAAATATCTTAGTAAATATATATGCATGTTTTATTCATTTATCCACTATTATTTTTTAAACTAATTAAAATATAAACATGAATTCATCAACCAATCATCATCAATTCATAATTAAAAATATGCATTCAAATATATTACTAATTGATTGGGTCCCTAAAATAATTTTAAATTTCATGATTGTGTCATCTATATGGTAGAAAGTATTAGTTTTAGAAAAATTGAAAGGATGTGAAAAATAGGCATAACACTAACAACCTTATTAATCAATTTTGAGTAATAAAATTGGGTAGAAAATAATTACCTATAAATAACAACATATTCTTGAGAGTGTGATCTAGGAAAAAAAATTTCAAGTAGCTATGCATGAACCCCTCTAATAATGAATTTTAGCAAGGGATGAATTGTTTAGCTAATGTGGCACAAAGAAAGATAATGATATAGAAAGAAATTTTAGACTAAATGCATAATATAATACAAATTTTTTAAGTATAAAATCTATAAATTAAATAATACTTCAATAAATTGATACAACTCAACATATATTATTCGTATATAATAAATTAAATTTATGAAGAGTAATATCATAAGATAATCGATCTTGCACTCTTCCATCATAATATGAATTTTATCCTTTTGTAACCCTCATTGATCATTTTAAAAATAAGATTACAACAAAATAAAATAGCAAAGAAAAACAACAAAATAAAATAGCAAAGAAAAGAAGACAAAGACGCAAAAAACCAAAAATAAAGAAGAAAACAAAGAAATAAACAACTGAGAATAGCTAATCATGGAACAACTTCAAATGATGATCATTAACTGAGTAACATGATGAATTCTGTTCAATATATTTTAAATTAAAAGAATTATTTCTAAGTATAGTAGCAATTCTATAAAGACCAAACCATAATGAATCAAATTTGTGATGCTTACTAAGATCTTCGTGAGCCTTGTCTCAATATAAAACTAGATCACCCACTTTAAACTTCTTGTTAGAAATATTTTTATCAAAAAAAAATTAATTTTTTATTAGCTCTTTCTAATTTCTGCAATGTTGTTGCTTTGGATTCGTCAAGAGCTATTAAATCATGCAATATTTGTTCAATCAATTTTATATCTTCAATTACATATTGTAAAGTGGTTCTAACTAAAAAATCTAAATTTTTATTCGAAAGGTGGCCTTAAATCCATAAGCTAACATAAAAAATAAATAACCAATTTCTACCTTAACAATAGTTCTATCAGTCCATAAAGCTTTAAAAAATTTAAGATGTCAATTCTTTTTATTATCACAAACTAACTTTTTCATGATTAAAATTAGATTTTTATTTGTTGACTTAGCTTAACCATTACCTTGAGGGTAATATTTAGATGAATAACTAGATATAATTGAATACTTACCCAAAAAATTATAAATTCATTTGAAACAAACTAAGGTTCATTATTAAAAATTATCTCATAAGAAACTCTAAAACTAGAGAAAATTTAATTTTCTAAAAATGAGATTACTTCGCCTGTTACAGAAATCTTAAGTGCTTTGGCCTTAGGCCATTTAGTGAAATAATTTGTGGCTATTAGAATATACCTATGACCCATAGGTGAAGGTAGGTGAATCGCTGAAATAAATTCAGTGCCCCATTTCATAAATGATTTTTCAAGAATAACAAGATTTAAAGGAATTGCAGGCAACTTATCTCTACCAATAAGTAATTGGCATGGTATACAAGAATGAACAAACTTATAAGCATCCTAAAATAAATTAGGCCAATAATATCCTTATCTTAAAATCTTATAAGTAGTAGTTTTTACAACATAATGTCCACCACAATTTCCTTCATGGCATCCTCGAAGAACTTTTTGTGTTTAATCATGCATAAGACCTCTTAATAAAACTTTATCTCTATTTTGATAAAATAGAAAATTTTATAATAAATAGATATTTAAAGATTTTAATATTAAATAACAGCTTTGCTACTTATCAAAATTATTAGGATAGGCCTAATTTTAAAAACAATAAACTAAGTCATGGTACTAATCATTTTCAGCCAATATACAGTCCCATTCATTCATCTCAAGACCAAACTTAAAGTTTTTAGATAAATCAGCAATCTTCATGGTCTTTAAATGTGGCTTGGCATTTAACTTATCATCAACTACCAAAACTAAAACATTAATATCTGAAAAAGAATTTTTAGCTAATTTTTTTCTCAATTCATTACCTTTGATCATTTTGGAAGTTTTGAATTCAAGGTCAAACTCCTGAATGCATAAAATCCACTTAGCAAGCCTTCCTTGAATGGTTGGTTGTTTTAATATATAAGACAAAATAGGTACATTATATCATACAAAAATTTTATTTCCCATTAAAAAATATTGAAACTTAATCAAGGAGGAAACTAATGAAAAAATGAATTTTTCAAGAAGTAAGTATCTAGTTCCAACATCTTTTAAAACTTGGCTCATGTAATCAATTAGTTTTTCTTTATTATTTTCAAATTCTTGAGTTATTACAACTCCAATAGCTTTTTTAGTAGCATTAACATAAAGTATGATTGCTTTATTTAGTTCAAGTCTAGCAAGAACTAGAGCACTTGCAGTAGAATCTTTAATACAATTAAAATCTAAGTCAGCACCTTTATCTCAAGTATTTATTTTATCTTTTTTAAGTAATAATTGTAAAGGATTAGACTTATCCACAAAATTTGATATGAATTTCTTAACAAAGTTAATTTTACCAAAAAACAACCTTAAACTAGATTGATCTTTAGGAGGAGGTAGTTCTTTAATTGATTTAACACATTCAAGATCTATAGAAATTCCATCTTTTAAGATAATATGTCTTAATAACTTACCCTCAGTAACATAAAAATTTGATTTCCTTAAATCCAAAGAAATACCATACTTTCTACATCTTGTGAAAACTTCACAAAGATGATCTAAATGCTTTTATCTTTTTCTAGAATGAATGGTGAGGTCATCTAGATAAACCTAAATAACAATGCCTATCAAATCATCGAAAGTAATATGCATAGCTCTTTAAAATATAGCTCATGCATTCATTAATCCAAAAGGCATTCTGTTATAAGTGAAAATTCCTCTATGAGTAGTAAGTGTCGTTTTACTTCTATCTTCAGAATTTACAAAAATTTGATTATAACCTAAAAATATATCTAATAAAAACATCAATTATAATCCTGCAACTTGCTACAAAATCCAATCTATACTTGGTAGAGTAAAATTATCTTTAACACTAGCTTTAATTAAATCTCTAAAATCAAAACATAATCTGATGTCACTATTTTTATTTCTAATTGACACTACATTAACTACTCATTCATAATATGTTACAGAAAAAATGACATCAGTATCAATCATCTTATCTAGCTCTTTGTTAATGGTGTCTTCTAATAGAGGGATTATTCTTCATATTTTCTTCTTTACAATTTTAATACTAAGTTTTATGTGTATGTCATATTTAATAATAATAGTATCATACCCTTTAAGGTCTGTATATGTGTAGGTGAACACAACAATAAATTCTTTAAATAACTTAATGAATTTAATGTTTTCACTTGTAGTAGCCTGAAGTCCTAAATAAACATATTTGGATCATTTTCAGTACCTAAATTTATTGGAATATATTCAACTATGATTCTTCTTGAATGCTCTTCCATTTTAGAGATTTTGAACTGACCATTTGTTGAAAACATAGATTCTAAACTCACTAAACCAAAAGGTAATTTGTTAGTACTTAATTGCAAATAATGTTCATAATTTAGCACATAATTATCATTATCAAAATAATTACCCTTAATGAAATAATCTATGTGTTCATCACAATTAAAAATATGCCAACTATCATTTAAATCAAGAATTTTAGGATGAAAAATTTTAGCATAAGAGAAATTTGTGGTTGGTTGAGTCTCACTTAAAGTTAGATTTGAGACAAAAACAACAAGCTTATCATCTCTAATATTATATTCTCTAAGAATATGAGTGATGTTAAAGACCTCAAAATTTTCAAGTAATGAGCAAAAATTTTGTTGTGCAATGATGTAAATGAGTGTGATTAGTTTTATAAATTTTATGAACTTGTCTAACAATCAATTTAGAATCTCTAAAGATTTCCAAATGTTTAATGTTAAATTCTATAGCTTTTTCCAATCCTAAACATAAAGCTTCAAAATCAGTTGCATTATTAGTGTTTTAAAATGATATTTTAAAGGCATAATGAAAAATCTTACTTATAGGATAAATTAAACAAAATTCATCTTCACTACCTTATTGAGAACAAGTTCCATCAAAATAGAGAGACCATAAAATATTATTTTCAAATAATTCTTCATGTTGATTTTCTAGTTCATCTAAATTCATCAATTTGTAAGTCTCAATCCTAGTATCAACATAATAAATAGTAGAGGAAGCAGATGAGTCAATAGGTGAACTAGACTAACCTTCTCTTTTTATGAAAGCAATTTTATTATTAATAGGAACCCATGTAATATATTTTCCAATAAAAATACTAGTTACATTTGACCAATCTCTTCCTAATAACACAACATAATTACTAAGAATATCTAAAACTTGGACATTATTCATACATATTATTTTTTCATCTTGTGCAATTTTAATGACTATGTCAATGAACTTACCACAACTTTTAGTTTACCTTGAATCAAAACTAGTAAGTTTCCTATTATCCATTTCATATGAGATAACTAATTGATCCAAAATGTATTTAGGCATAATATTCTTTGAGGCACCTGTATCTAAGATACAATTATAGATTACCTTATTATCAATTTTAATAGTAATATACAAAGGATGTATATAAGGGTAGATGCAGAATGATGGGGGACAAAATGGGAGGTATAAAGTGACACCTTTTTTTGAAAATAAAAAGAGTTGAACTTGGAGAGAATGTCAAAGACACTTCAAAAATGAATTTTACAATGGCATAAAAATATGAATTATGGAAATTCAAATGTATTTTTTTAATGTATAATTTTTTCCAATACCTAGATGATAAAAGTATGTGAGATAGATGCATTTATGATAATAAGTTGATAATTTTTTGTAAAAAGATAAGGAGAGTGCATGTGTATGAATACACTTTTTTCTAGTAAACGATTGAATTTTTGTATGAAATTTTATATATAGATAGGTCATATGTCAAATATTTTTGAGAATATTATTTATTATATATATAATTTTTAAATAATTTTACAAGTCAATACAACTGGAAAATTGAATCTGCAAGTGTATGAACATAACTTTTTGACCTTAACTTAATAAAAATCAATTATTTTTAAAGCATAGTTGACAATGTGTAGATTGCTAAGATATATCAAAGGTAAAGGGAAATCGTCCTTAGGACAAGTAAGGTTAAGATTGTGAAAATCAGAACAAATGTGAATGACCATCGTAACTATGTTACAAACCCATTCAGAATAGTCCACTAGTTTTATAAATTTATCATGGAGTAATTTTATGCTTTCCTTGTGATATAAGGTAGAAACCTAAGTTGTAAATTTCCTTTGTTTTGGATGCACAGGCTTAGCATCAAGATAAGTAATAATGTTATGGACCACAATGCTAGGGTCAATACTAGGCATGTCCTCATAGGACCAAGCAAAATATCTCATGATATTTATTAAATAATAAGTTTAAATTATCATGTTTAGTAGGTGAAAGTTCATGAGAAACTATAATTGGTCGAGGGCAGGATGGAGTACCATACTCAATGTGAGTGGTTTCTTCGATAAGCATGGCATTGTCATCTTAGAAATGGTAAGGTGTATTAGGTAAAAATGAGATTGGATTAGTTTTGGGATCAATTCTATAGATGAAGTTGTTGAAATAAGGCATTTTAGTTTTTAAATTCCCAATTTTATGAGGTTACCAAGGAAGTTAAGGTTCTCAGGGATGAAGTATTTCAGGAATAGCTTTGTCACTAGGAAAGGTGGGAAGAGGGCCATAATACTCAACATCTACTTCGAGATCTAGAATTTGATTACCATGGAGATCATACTCATAATGTATCTGATGGACATCAATTGCTTTGGTAGCTAATCTCGAGAGTAGGAGAGGTAGATGGATCAAAAGGGATTGAATGTTGTTGGTTTTGGTGATAGATGAAGGATCAAATGTAATGATTGGATCTATAGGTGGTAAAGAATATATGGGAATTTTTGGAGGTTTAGAAAGTATAATTTGATTTACCACCCAAGGAGTATCAAGAAGCATATAATTGGTAGGAAGCACATAACCTTTAGGATCAAAATTAATAGTCATAGAAATGATATAAACATCCTAGTTAAATGAATGGATTTGAGCTAAGGTTTTCTGATAATGATGGGCATCCAAGTCATAAGATTGATCTTGGGCCATTATGTGATTATAATCATATGTTGTATAAATTGTACATACTTGAAAGTTAGGGAGATTTTCAAAAGGTGAAATCCCAATATTATTGAATATACGTGGAGACATGATGAGAGGATCTTGAAATAATTTGGCCACTCCAAAATCATTGAAATTGAAGGCATATTTAGGGAAATAAGCTTCTTGAGAGTTACATGGAGGGGGAAAGTTAGTAATCTCATCAATAAGAGGAATAGTATGGTCCCAAGGTAATAAAGAAGGAGGAAGCCACTAGGAAATGTAGGGAGGTAGTTTGGTAGTATTGTAAGTATGTTACAAGTCATTAGTTTTTTCATCATTGGAATCTGAAAGTGTGACTTGTAAATCAAGATTAATGTTGATAAACTTAGGTAAAGGATCACTATTAATATTAGGAATTGTATGAATATGATACTGAGATTTGGGATTAGGAAGTTGAATAATCATGGGTTGGGATTAGCCTCATGATTATACTATTTGCCATTATGTAAGAATTTAATGCATTGGCTACCAGAATAAGTAATAACCTTCATTCTATGAGTCCATGGGTGACCAAGGACTATGTTTTATGATAAGGGTAAATCAAGGACCATAAGCTTAGTTTAAATAGGCTTAGGTCTAATTATTAATGGAATCCAAATACAACCAAGTGGTTTTTTATTAGTCTTATCAAAACCATGATAGGTAAGATGGGTTTGTTTGAGATGATCCAAGTTTTTAGATAAGACACAAAAATGTCACATTAATACTAGATCATTCATCAACTATAACTTTATAGATACATGTATTATTAATGGCTATTTTAATAAAATGTGGTGGATCATCAAGATGAGAAAGAATTTTATTATTGATCATGTCTTCTTCAAGAAATTCAATAGAAGGCTTGGAAGGACACATGGTTTCAATGGTATACTTATTTGTAGGTTGAGTGTTGATAAAAGGTAGTTATTCATCTAGAGAGGATGGATCTTCAATTTTTTATAATTATTTCATAATTAACTTGCAATGATAGGGGGAAGTACGAACCAACTCCATGAGTGGAATTTTACAAGGCATAGAGTTAAGTTCTTCAAGAAAGTTCCAATGAGATTTAGAAGAAGAACTAGCATGAGGTTTAGGAGGTAAAGTTGGTTTTTAAGGAATATATGTGATTGGAGGTTTAGAAGGAGGAAGTGGTTTCTCATGGGTTTCCAAAACTAGATTAGTGGTTATAGTATCTTTGAGAAGTTGTTCTTCTAAAGATGGATTTTTAGGTTTGGTAATAGGATCTTTTTGGGTTGGCTTGCAATGATACTTGACCTTGGAAGTGTTAACATATTTGGAATTGTTATAATATTGGTCATAATCAACATCAATGGCACAAACATCTTTGGTATTTGATTGACTATTTGAAAAATATTTTTGGTTATTTGATGTAGAAGCTTTAGAAACCTGTCATTTTTTAAAAGCAATGGTGTAATCTTGATGACAAAATTTGATCATGGCATCATGATTAAATGAATCACCAAGCATATAGGTTACAAAAAATTTATTAATCCCTCTATAAGATTCATGGGAATTACCAATGTTGGAATGGAACCAACAAAATTGATTACAATCATGCCATTTAGGAGTGTTAGGATAAGTGAAAGGTTTAGAGAGTGGTAAAAATTGTTTCATTTACTGCACAGAAAGTGGTGTGTGAGAAGATGAAGGGATGTAATCTTTGGCAACTCTGAGTTTGGTTTGCAAAGTGTTACTAGTGATAGTATTGGTATATGTTTGAAAATATCCTTTTAGGAGTTTAGGATTAGGTTTGAATTACTTCATGAGAAAGTCTTGACATTTAGCTTGATCAAGAGCTTCATTAAGTGTTTGAGGAGAAAAGGTCCAAACCTTATATTGAAGAGAAGGATTTAAATAAGTTATAAAGAGTTTGAACAAGTTATCATTAGTCATGTTATGGTCAGCTTTATGGGCCAATGATTTCTATATTTTGATAAATTCATGAGTTGATCTAGTGGAAGATTGCTTAGCATTGATGAAGTGGCTAAGATAATTTTTGGGAAGATCATTGTGTTGAAATTCTTTAACTAAAGGATTGACCAAATCTTCAAGTTACCAAATAGAATTTTGAGGCAATTGGTTATACTATTATAAAACATCATCGGTGAAGGTTTTAACTAAGAGTTTTGTTGTGGTGAAGGTATTAGTTTGGATACATTCTTTGTAAAGGTTGTCAAAGGCTTTGAGAAATGAGGTTGGGTCTTTAGTCCCATCATACTTGATAGTTGGAGATATATTACCAATATCAATAGACATAATGAAGGGAGATAAAGGCTCATTCTAAATAGTTTTAAGCATCTTGTTATTTATTATGGGTTGAGGAATAACATTGACCAAGGCATCTCTTAGAGGTCAAGGAATATAATTAGGATTAGCTTTAAGATGGATAGTCAGAGGTTGGTTAGCTATATTAATCAAATGATGTTAGAGTTGCATCATTTGATTGGTTTTAGAATTTTACATTATGTTCATTTGTTGTATAACTTAGGAAATAAGTTGAGTTTTTTCAATAGGTGGGTTGGTGTTGGTAGGAACACTCCCCAAATTGGTATTAAGGGGAGGGTTATTATAACAAGGATTATTAGTGGGATTATTAATTAAACTTGTGTCAATTGCTCCCACATTAGATTGAAGATTTTGAAGATGAGAAGTATCTTGGTAGGTATAAAAAGGATCAAACCCATCCACTTCATCTTGAGATGTGATTTATACCATGTTACAGGTCATGGATGAAGGAGAGGAAGAGGTGCCCCAAGAGTTATGGTGCTCTTGGGAGGAAAAGAAAGGGAGAAATGAACATCCCATAGAGTATCTAAATAGATTCAAACTATCCAAGAATATTTTTATAGGATACTTAATGATGACTTGAGAGAAATGAACAAAATACTAAGAAAGAGAAACAAAGAACTAAGATGGTAGATAGGGAAAGTAACAAAAGGTACAAAATTGACTAGGTCAACCTAGTATAGAAAATAAGGTCTAAAAATTATATAGAGTCAATAGGGTTGACCTAGTATAGAAAATAGGGTTTGAAAACTATACCGAGTCATCAAGGTCAACCTAGTATAGTAGGTAGGGGAAAATATATAGTCTATAAGATGTTGTGTTGATAGGAATGACTATGTATTGAAATAAAAAAATGCAAGTATTTTTGAAAGCAATAAATAAAGAGAAACACACAATCAATTAAATAAATAAGGTTAATCTAATTGAGGCACACAACATAAAACCTTGCATCAATGTTGGTTAATACAAGTTATTACAATACAACATATAATTGAGCAAAGAGCAAGCAGTCAACTTGGAAAGTAAAAGCTAACTAAGTGGTCATCTTGAATGTTATTAGATTATTAGAATATTATTTTAGATGTGATAAGAAGTTATCTATAATAAAGTGACTAAAAAATAATCTAAGTATAGTTTCAAGATGTTTGGGCTGAAAGGGATCTATATTGGCAATGGTATCAACTTAGTATTAGGGCTTACCCCCTCACTTCACACACCATAGTGATAAAGGTGTCAAGTGTTCATCCAAAATATACCATTAACCACATATTTATACTTGGATAGCAAACCAAGTTGACTTCCTCTTTGGTGATAAAATCCAAGTAGGTAGGCCTTGGGTAGAAAATTATTAAAATGCTTTTTAAGATTTTATGATTTGGTAGTGTATGCATAAAAGAGAAAATAATGAAACTAAATGGTATATTGAAAACCACCTAATTATAATACATGATATCTTCTAAGCATGTAATAAATAATAAATGAAAGTGTGAGCTAATTAATAACATATAAGTGTTAATTCCAACTTTGAAACATAACATAGTGTCAATTTTGATGGTAGTGTATGCACAAATTATATAACATAGTCGATATTGTCTCTTTTGTACTACAAAAATAAGGGTATTAAAATGAACTACATTGATAGTGTCAACCTATTTTTCTAGACAAAATATAAAATAAAAAACTATATAGATAGGGTCAACCTAGTTGACTATACAAGGTAAGTTTTAAACACTACAAACTATGAAAAATAAAATAGTCACAAATGCTAGAAATGATAGAGAAGGATAAAAATGAACCTTGGTGGGTTGGAGGATGTAGAGGAAAATAATATTATTATTGAATTACCCTAATTTATAATTTCCAATTCTAATAACTATGTCAAATAGGTCAACCTAGCTTTACAAATCCTATTTGTTAAAAACCTAAAAAATATACTACATTGACATGGTCGACTTAATATGCTGAACTAGATGTCTAAAAGTGTATAGGGTTGACTGGTTGACCTAGTAGGTTGAACTATATGTCTAAAAATATATTGTGTCGATAGAGTCAACCTAGTAACTTATACCTAATAAAGAACCTACATAGACAAAATAGATTCATATTAATGTGACTATGTTGTTAAACCTACATACAAAAGTTAGAACTATGTCAACACTATCAACTCAGTATTATAAATATATAAAAATAAAATGATAAAATAATGAAAAATATGAAATAGAACCTATAAGGGTTAGATTTATGTTGGGTTCACTAGAATGTATGCAATTATAAATACATCATGTCTATAAATCAATCCTAACTCAGAGAAGATAGATCATACCATACACTTCCGATTGGAGACATATTTTTTAAGTAGGAACATGACCAATATGGGGATCTACTAGACTCAATTAAGGGATATATTACCATAGTAGACTATGTTATGGATGGTTTTAAAGCCTTTGGTCAATTAGAATCATGCAATAACCCTAAGGGAGTCCTGTGTTTGATATCTCACAAAATTGATAATAATAAAAGTAAATCTAATCTAGTGCTCACTAAATATTGTGACAAAATATGAGGGGTTAGTAAACAATCAAAACATGTATAGTATAATCTCAATTAATTTATGTATGAGTAAGACCCTAATACATGTAATAAGAAGAGTAATATTATTCAAAACCAATACTTATGTTACTTATATCTACTAAAGAGAGGAGCAAAGTTAGAGAATACTTACCTAATGAATCCGTCAAGACTCAATCTCTCCTTGGACAAAGGGGATTCACAAGAGGTTGTTGTAGTTTTTAAGGATCACTAATAAAGGCCAAAAAATCTAAGACTTCTCCATAAGACTAGATTCTCCAATTAGAAACCCTAAGCTAAAACTACTCAAGTAGAATGGTGGAAGAGCAAATTGTAAAGAAGCACAACCAAATAATAACTCTTAATTTCATATGAAATAATGATAAAATTATCTTGTATATATAGGTATATTTAACCCTAATCCATTCTAAAAATTTTGGTTGATAGGGTCAACTTATTATACTTAGCACAATTTTGGATAAGAATTCACTAGGTCAGCTAAGAGCCGAACTAGACCCTAAGTGAATTTCATCCAAAATTATACATGGTCGACCCAGTCGACCTACTAAAGCTGACAATTAAAAGGTGTATAAGGTGAGGAAAATAAAGATGGAAAGTGGAAAAATTAATAGAGGAGTATGTGATAAAAGAGTAATAGGTTAGGGATAAGGTTTTTAGGAGACAAGTGTGTAGATACCAAGTGGCAAAAGGGACAACAATCATGTGAAGCACCAATGGTCTACCAACCCTTTTCTTGGTGTACCCCTTAGGGCATGCACTAATAGAGATTGAGTCTTTATGGGTTCTTTCAAGATGTAAAGCATCAATATTTGATAAAAGTTTGAAAATATTATGTTTATACATAAAGTGTCATAAAAATATCATACATAAAATAAAATGTGTGAATATATTACATTGTAAACTTAAGTTTAAAAAATATTAACATTCACAAGTGAATTTTATGCATCAAATATAATGTGTAAGGTTGTGCAAGACCATCCCAATCATTTTTCATGGGTCATAAAATTTCAAATATCATCTAAAATATAATTTATCGACAAACTCATCCTCTTCATAATATTATTGCATATACACATCATCATATAGCTTTTTAGTTTAATTCTCATAGATATTTCAAAATATATTTGCACAAGACTTCATAAGTTGTGCAAAGCATAATCCTTGACTAATTTAATGCCCAAATTTGTGTGTACCAAAAGGGATTACATAAAAAATTGTGTGTATGCAAATGATAATTAAAGTATCTCTAAGAGAATTCACATAAATAATGGATTGAGCAAACATAAAAAAGTATTTAAATCTACACTAAAGGTTTTTTCATGATACAATATTGCTTGCAAATATAAATGCCCATATATTAAAAACTTATCCTACATATACCTCATTCAAATAATAATTACTTATTCCAAGTCAAATATGATGTTTTATATGATATTTAGGAATTATATATCACCTTAGTCATGTACACTTGGCAAACTCAGACCTTGGTTGTTCCTCTCAGTTTTGGACCTTTCTCACTTTTGAAAGTCTTGCATCTACTCTAGCTTGTTCCCCTTGGAATATAGTTGGGTCCAACTAATATTATGTTGATGACCAAGACCTTATATATTTCCTAGAATGATTAAAATATGTTTATCTTATTCCCTTTCAAGTTCTAAGCTTATCCTTATTTTATAACTATTAAGACATAAGCATCATCCACATACCCCTACATTGACACTAGTTTCCTAACCTAATGTAGGTGTGCATTACCTTAAACACATCTAATTTACAAATGAAATATATAATAATGATTTACCTAAGTTTTTTAATGTAATATATTTCCTAATAGGAGTAGTATATATTCACAATCACTCTTCATTCATTCCTTACCTAGAGACCTACAACCAGCACAGACCAAGGCAAATTATCAAATCATTTAATCAAGCACTCAACAAATCAAAGCTTCCCTATTTTATAATATTTTCATTTTAGTCATTTGGATAATACATATATAGTTCTAAAGTACTGAAGGAGAAGCTTAAGATCCTGATTTGCCAACTTATAAGCTAGGTCATTATTGTACTTTTTTCCACATATTGCATGTTTCACACATAAGCCAACACGTGGGGGAAAACTACATCAATTTGAGGCCATATTTAGATGATTGAATATATAGGTATTTCTCATTAAAAGAGGGGTATTTCAAGTTAGCTTAACACCATGTGACCACTAACCCATTTTTTCAAGGTCACTATGAAGATAAAGAACTAAGGTTTTGTCATTTCATGAGTGGCATTCCATGACCTAAATATGAATACACTAGAGTAAAGATAAAGATAAACACAAAATCATTTAAGTGGTCACATCCTTTTCTAATAGGTATTATATATAAGATACTACATCTCATTCAGATAGTAGTATTGACATAACCATCCAAGGCTTATGCTAGTGTCCATAGCATCAGAGGCACTCATTCCAAAATTTGGTGACTATTCCAAAATCTTCTTCCAATTTACTTTCTACTTATTCTAGATCCAGAACTATGTTAGCATTCGAAACAACTAAGTACATTATTTATTTGTCCTTTATATATCTAGGATATTTATACTTACTAATTTTAGTCTATCTTAGTTTAATAAATTCATCATGTGTTATATCTGAGTTTATCATTTAATTGGCATGTTGTAGATATGATTATCACCCTTATGCATTATCATTTTTATATTATTAACCCTATCTACCCAAGTGGGATCATTAACTAATTTAGGGTTAAATATTTAGTGAATCTAATTCATATGAATGTAAAAAAAATATGATCTAAGGATTTGAAGCCTCTTAGTGTTTAAACTTGTTGTAATGTATTTTCATATCTAAAACTTTACCCTAAGGTTTTACCCTCCTCTAGTTGCCAAGATTTTTGTTTAGACACTTACAAGTTATTTCTTCCTTAATTGGTGAATTTCATACCCCAAATAATTCCATTTTGTAATTCCTTAGATGTATTTTCTACTCAGGTCTGTATAATAAAAAAAACTTGTTTTTGTTTGCCAAAATTTGATATAGAATTTTCAATTTTTACAATTTACTATTTTTTAGTAAATATTGGCATGCAAGGTGAATGGTGTACTTATTTTTCAATTATTTTATGAGTTTCATCAAAAATAATATTTTATTCAAAAATATCTCGTATCTCTAATATAAATTCTTATTTTATCAAAATTATTGATTCTTTATTGGGAGTATTCTAGGGTTTTTCTTGTGAAGCATTCCACATTATTTGGCTTATTTTTTATTCATAATAAATCAAATTACAAATTTTGTAGAGGTTTTTCATAATTATTTTGATATAAACAAAAAGCTCTTTTTTTTGAAATATTGTATGGATGTTTCAAATTTAGCATTTGACAATTTTTAGTAAATTTAGACCTACAAGCTGTACACTATACTTTTGTTTCCCTACATTTTTGGGTTTGTCTCATTTCATATTTTTCCTAAAAAACCTATCTCAGATTTTTTTTTTAAATCTAATAGTTTGAAATTTCTATATCCTTACTATATCATGATTTATTTCTCCCTATCATTTGCGTGTCTTTTTTTATCATATTCTTGTATCAATTTTTATATCATTTAAAATGAATACAAAATATCCTATTGTTCCTCCTAACCTCAAAGAGGGTGATATCTCTCATCCATCTAGTTAGGTCCAAACTATAACTTATCCAAGGGATAAGGTGGCCCATTCTATATATTAAAAAGAAAAAATCAACTTCAAGTACCTAAGGTTTGTGTTTGTGAGGCCCTAAATTATTAAATAACTAGTATGAGAAACTTAATAAAAGAGTTATAAAATCATATTTCATACTTACAAAATCCAATGCATGGTAGTGTTAATCATGTGTTTGTATCCTCATCTACTAATGTTGGCCAAACAATGTTTCATATCAAAATGAAAATCTAAAACAAGATGCATCCAAGACAATTGATTCTAAAAGTGACCAAAATAATATTAAGAGACCAAGTGCAATCCTAAGATAAATTATTCAAAACCAAGTGATCAAATCACCTCCTATACATCATATACACATATCCAAATACTATTATACATATCATAGAATACATGGGCATCATACAGATCATTATTTTGCATTGAATAACAAAATAAAAGGTCAAAAACATAGTGGTGATCCTATCATTGATACATCAATTATGAAAACCACTCACATTCAAAGTACTTCCTCTAAATCACACCTAAAAAAATAACAAGTATGAGTACCAAAGGATAACTCAAAACAAAAACACTTGTAAATAAAAAATTAGAGCAAGAAAAGATCCAAAAGGCACAATTAGAGTAGGGAAATATCCAAAAGGCACAATTAGAGAAATTAAATATCCAAAAGACACAATTAGGAAAGAAAATATTCAAAACACCAATCTAGAGCAAGCAATGTTACAAAATGATAAGGATGAAAAATCCAAATTACAAAAATATCAAGATAATAAGGCACAATTATAAAAGGCATTATTACTAAAATAGCAATGGGCACATCAAGTGTTCAAAATACTATTTCTAAAAAAAAGGTCACAAAGAAAGATACACTTGACAAACCTAAAGTTTAAAATGTGGGTATAAAGGGGGAAACTACAATCCCTTCCTCATGTCAAAATTATTCTACTCATATAGAGGGTAAATAGTCTTTATATGTATAGTTCAATAAATCATATTTTATTCCACTTGATAATTTACTACATAATCTATTTATATCTACAAGACCTAGTATATATCAGTTTAATACATTACCAATAGTTGCAAAACCAACCATAAATACAAGTAAAGAAAACTATATAACTCAAGATGTCAATAAGGTATTTACATCTGATGTGTATATAGATACCAACAATAGCATACCTAAAAAGGCACCATCACAATATGGTACAGTTCTTTATTCATATATAGACACTAAAAATGGTATATCAAAAGTTCAAGAGTAGCCTAGAAAGTTATGTGATTGCATCAATGATTATGATCCTAATGATGTTACATATTTGTATGATCTTAACAATATTGATTATGAAAAATATGACTATGATACACATGATACATAACTTTTACATAAACATCTCCTTGGTGAGTACATTTGATCTTGGTAGCAATTTTCTTTGCACTGTCTTCTTTGCACAACTTTTTCGCATATTTTAAAAATACCAAAAAACTTAAAAACCTTCAAAAATCCAAAAATAATTTCAACATGAACATGTTATGTTGGTTCCTTTATATATATATGTTAGTTCTATGTTTATGGATGTAATATAAATTACTTATACATATTATGTGTGTTATGCTTCTACTTGAGTGTGATAAGGCATACACGGATACATGATTCATTTATATTTCATGGATGGGACCTTCCCTATACTCATGTCATATGGACATTGGTAGAATCTAATGATGAGGAAAATTGTACTTTTAAATAATTAACTTTTCATCTATCAAGAAGGTCAAGTTGGAATTATATTATTCTAATGGCAGGGTTCTAAAGGTTCAATTATGATCTTAAAGATGTGGGGTTTTGTATATGTTTTGGAAAATAATAAATAAGTTATAAAATGTAACATATGCTATTATAATTTTATAAATCCTCTTTATCAAATTATGAATCAGTTTAGATATGTATCTATAATCTATCCTATCAGATAGAGAAGGCCTATTAATTAGACAATCCCTTAAAGGAAAGAAATTTGACTAAGTAAAATAATATATTTCAAGTAATATCTTGTTTTTTCTATGATATCTTCCAAGTAACTTCAAGATAATAAAATAGAAATATAAGTAGGATATATTTGAGATATTCAAGATAAATATATCCTCAATTAAGTCAAAATTCAAGTAGAAATTAACCCAAAGAGACACAACAAACAACAGCCAATAATCTAACTAAAGAAGCAAAGAAAACAAACCAAAAAAAACTAAGTTAAGAAAAGATGACAAACCACTAAATCTAAAAAACTAAGTAAATAAATAAGAAAAAAACTAAAGATCTAAGTAAATAAATCAATATAAGAACTAAAAAACTTAACAAATTAAATGAACTTCAAACTAAGAATCTGACATCTAAACAAGTAAAATAAACTAAACTAAATCTACAAATTTAATCTAATAAAACTTAATAATTAAATCTTAAACTATATTAAAACTATAAGAAGAAATAATCAAAGAGAGCATATTTAACTTAAATAAAGTGGACAAAAAGAAATATCTAAGAGAGTAACTTAAGAAAATAGAAATAAACTAGTAAACTAAATAAATCTAAAGAAATGAAAAAAAAAAAACTAAATTAATTAAAGATTAATCTAAAATGAAATAATTTATATTAAAATAGAGTTGATATAAATTACAATAGAATTTGAGAGTCTCAAAGGAGAGTCTTCATAGTAGAAAAGATAGATTTTATTTGAGAAACCAAAATATTCTTTACAAATACTTGAGAGAACTTTTACAATCAAAATAGATCAATAACTTGTCACAAATAGTGAAGTTTTCACCATTATTTAGGTTGAATACTTAGATTTTTCACATAAGGTTGTAATAGAAATCATCAAAAGATATTAGACTTGACAAACTTTAGATAATCTATTATAAATGATGATATAAAAAATAGATATAGCTATGTTTCCTAAGCAATTACTCAATCGTTAGAAAAAGTACCATTGGGTCTATCTGTAAAATTTATGCTATCTTAGAAAAATTGAATAGAAAAGAGAGAGATGAATGATTGACTTCATAAATGTATAAGTCTTCAATACCTGTGTTGTTCCTCCTCTTCAAATGATTCCTTGATCTCCTTTTATTCTTCAAACTTAGCTGAAAAATAAGTTGCAACTAACCTTAATTATAAGTTTATCTTAACTAATTGGCTTTAAAAGTCAATTAATTATAAATAGTTATTAGTTAAGGTAAGATTTAAAAAGTCTTAATAGATCAATTATTTGATTATAGATTGGTATTATCTTAACGGGTGGGGACCCTCATCAATTAATAATAAAATAGAATACATATATTAATTATTAAATAAATAAATCAAAGATTAATAAAATTATATTTATATTAAACCATTATGCATATTCTAAAATTAACTTATATATATATATATATATATATATATATATATATATATATATATATATATATATATATATATATATATATATATATATATATATATATATATATATATCATAAAAGTATGTTATGCTTTCCAAAATACTATCTACAAATATCAAACTTTGAAAATATATTATCAAAACTGCAAATCAAAATATCAAGTCTAAAAACATAGAGTTTTGCTATCTAAAAGTTCAACTAAAAATAAAAGTTTTATCTTGTTGACATCTAAAAATTATTTGAATCTGACAATACTTCAATATTTGATTTGACTTGTTCATTAACACATTCCTTATATCCCATTTCAGTTGCTGGAAATTACACCAACTTCATTCTAGAATCATTTGTATTATCATCAATTTCTAGATTGATTCATTTGAGCACTATGATCTCAATTGGTGAATCTATATCATTTTGACTCACTGATCTTTTATATGAAGTACAAGGATGAATATCAATCATACATTTTTTTCCTACTGAAAAAAGCTTCTCCAAACTTAGTTTCTTACATCCCAAAATAGGCTCCCTATGAGAAGATGAAGGATCATTAAAAAATGAAAGAATGGAAAGATTGAAAAAAAAATTGACATGGGCTATCTCAATCTCAAGATGCATGGTTCCATGGATAGACTGTGGTTCAACAATAGGCTCAATTCTTTCAAGAATGAGTGATTGGATTGGCAAATGATGTGGATTGCTTTGGAAATGATGTGAGGAATTGTTATGTGAAGGGATCCTAGAACTAAACTTATATTTATAAAATCTTTGGTTCCCCTATTATTGGTTGGATTGAAAGGCAGAATATTTAGGAAATCCTAAAACTTAAGGTCTACTACATCAAAATGAATGGACACATAGCACCCTTATAAAATCTAGGGCTAGATCTCCAAGCTTAGAAGCCACCCCTTAGGATATTTATATTAGGTTTGTGATGATTAACATTATCTAAATTTTTACCTCATCCTCAATTATCATTACTTTTAATCAACCTAGGCTGATCCCATCCATACATCTTAAAATAATTTGAAATATATTCAAAGTTGATAACTAAAAATCAACATAAATTTAGTCAAAATGAAATAGAATTGAACCCTAAAAACAAAGTCACATATCAACAAAAAAATTAAACTAAATTATACCAAGTGTATCCAACATCATTGTTCTATTTATTTCCTCAAAAAAGACAATATTCCATTTTTCTAACTGTATCTTTTAAAACTGAGTCTTTAAATAAAATTATAATAACATAATTTTATTTCAAAATATTTTGATATATCTTAATGTAGTTTCTATCTTCACTATATCAAATTATTTAAAAACCAAATTGAATCAACCTAGAATTAAGGTAGGATTTCACAAATTTATTACGAAAAGTATCTTCTCAAAAATCGTCATCTCTCCATATGTCATATTTCAAACTAGAAATTAACTTATAAATTTTTTAAATATTAACAATATACTGTCTAAACTTTAAATAAAATATTTATAAAATTTCAAAACAAATTCTGCTTAAATTCTTGAATCAAGCCCCAACACAGTTCTATGACATGATTCTAGACTAATACTTTTCAAAATATAACACTACATAAAATATTAAAGTAAAAACCATTTGTTCAAAATATACTCATTAAGATTTTCAACTGAGTAATGACCCACTTCCTCAAATTACTATTATTTCAACATTTAATTTCAAAACAAAACCTAAGATTTTGATACTGAGAAGTAAATCCAACAGAAACTTCATATTTTTATCTAGCTCTTTCTTTTAAAGACCAAGATTTTAAAATGAGACTATCGCTAGAAAACTATGGCTTCAAAATAGTAAGAATAATCATGTTTATATATATTCAACTACATTTAGACATAACTTTTCAACTCACAATCAACTCCATCATTTGAACCTTTCAAAATAATCATGTAACAATATGCAAAGTTGTTTTTAAAACTTAAAGTCTCAAAGAACCTTTTGAAACCTTTTCAAAATTTCACGGTGTATGCATGCATGGTCTATTTTCAAAATTGATTCTTTATGAAATTTTAAAACTAAAATTAATATGTTCTAATAACACTGTAATGCTCTCATAGAAAGTTAGGATTTAAGGTATACTCGACAAAAAAAAAACCCATATATTTTTAGATATCCAACTTGAACCAAAAACCAACACGTGCTTCAAAACAACAAAACTTTTACAAACCAAAAACCTTTAACAAGTCTCTAAAACTAGAAAATGTTTGAAACATCTATATATATCTTGCTTGTAAAAATATGACTATAATATATACTCACTGAAATCATATCAAAATGCATGCTAAAAAAGTCTCAATATTTTCAAAAGATTATGTCCAAATCCAAAGAAATAAACATGGCTGAGCTCCATCATCTACCAAAATATTTATCACAATCCATCAAATTTTCATGTAATAAATAAGATATTGGACTTACAAAAACTATAGGCTTTCTTTCCAAAATCAACAGGGAAAGATCTAAACTAATGACTTCATCAAAATTATGAATATCCTGACTGAAACCATGTTCCTTTCCAAAACTATCTAAATAACTCATAAAACTCTTTAAAAAGTTATTAAAATTGTTAACGATATACTTGGTAATGCTTTCTTGTAATCTTTTTTCTCAAAATCCTTTTTTACAACTTGAAATCTGCTTGAGATCCAAACTGACAAAGTTTCCTTTCTGCAAGAAGCATTCAAAAATGATCAAACAAAATGAAAAGAGATCTATTTATATTTTCCATCCCTTATCATAACTGATTTGGCTATGTGTTCAATTCCTATTGATTTTTTTTAATCAAGGATAAAATTATAAATTTTGCAAACTTAGTCATCAACATGATCAAATTTGGCAATGACTAATCCTCCTACTAACTTCTTACCAACTTTCAAAAATTGAGGCATGTACACTTCATCATAATATATCAAACCATCAAAATACTAGCATGATCTCAAAATATCCTTGAGTATGAATTTGTATTAACTCCTATTGACTCAATGTAGCTCAATATCTTATCAAATAGACTATCAAATCAGATACCAATTCACCAAGCAAACATCTCACATCAAGCAAATTCATAATTTGACACAAAATCACACATATCACCTTTAAAAAATGCCAACCTTATATCCTTTGAAATGTATGTCATTAATATATTGACCTAGGTAACACATTCAAAACCACCATGTCCTAATAGTGATTATTAATATCATTTCAAGACCTTGGAATAGATATCCCTAGGTTAGGATCTTTAGAACATATGAATTGATATCATTTTAGAACTTAGACTAGGCAACATTGACTTAAGATTTATCACTTAGAACCTTCGGATCTTTTAATTATATCAAGCCAACTTTAATATGTCAACAATTTTAAAGTCCATTATGTCACAAGAAATGAAAATTATCCCTTAATTGAATCTAGAAAACAATTATAGTTATATTTCAAAATGAAATATATTTCTTCTAAATGATCTTATTTATGACTGAAATCTACCTGATTGAAGTTTATTTTTAAACTGAAAATTTATATGATTTTTAAAATAAAGAAATGATGCATTTGACCAAAAATATAGTGTTTTCTTAAATTGTAATAATTATGATTTTATAAGTTGAAAATTAAACTGACAAGATTATAAAATAACCAATTATATACCACTTTGTCTATTTCAAACCAAGTATCATATTATCCACATATACCAAATGGTCACCATAGACTACTCAATTTGACAAAACTAAAAGTATAATCTAGAAGTTGTTGTGATAATCCACATTGATTAAGATCAAATAGATATGTGAAAATATCTTAGTAAATATATATGCATGTTTTATTCATTTATCCACTATTATTTTTTAAACTAATTAAAATATAAACATGAATTCATCAACCAATCATCATCAATTCATAATTAAAAATATGCATTCAAATATATTACTAATTGATTGGGTCCCTAAAATAATTTTAAATTTCATGATTGTGTCATCTATATGGTAGAAAGTATTAGTTTTAGAAAAATTGAAAGGATGTGAAAAATAGGCATAACACTAACAACCTTATTAATCAATTTTGAGTAATAAAATTGGGTAGAAAATAATTACCTATAAATAACAACATATTCTTGAGAGTGTGATCTAGGAAAAAAAATTTCAAGTAGCTATGCATGAACCCCTCTAATAATGAATTTTAGCAAGGGATGAATTGTTTAACTAATGTGGCACAAAGAAAGATAATGATATAGAAAGAAATTTTAGACTAAATGCATAATATAATACAAATTTTTTAAGTATAAAATCTATAAATTAAATAATACTTCAATAAATTGATACAACTCAACATATATTATTCGTATATAATAAATTAAATTTATGAAGAGTAATATCATAAGATAATCGATCTTGCACTCTTCCATCATAATATGAATTTTATCCTTTTGTAACCCTCATTGATCATTTTAAAAATAAGATTACAACAAAATAAAATAGCAAAGAAAAACAACAAAATAAAATAGCAAAGAAAAGAAGACAAAGACGCAAAAAACCAAAAATAAAGAAGAAAACAAAGAAATAAACAACTGAGAATAGCTAATCATGGAACAACTTCAAATGATGATCATTAACTGAGTAACATGATGAATTCTGTTCAATATATTTTAAATTAAAAGAATTATTTCTAAGTATAGTAGCAATTCTATAAAGACCAAACCATAATGAATCAAATTTGTGATGCTTACTAAGATCTTCGTGAGCCTTGTCTCAATATAAAACTAGATCACCCACTTTAAACTTCTTGTTAGAAATATTTTTATCAAAAAAAAATTAATTTTTTATTAGCTCTTTCTAATTTCTGCAATGTTGTTGCTTTGGATTCGTCAAGAGCTATTAAATCATGCAATATTTGTTCAATCAATTTTATATCTTCAATTACATATTGTAAAGTGGTTCTAACTAAAAAATCTAAATTTTTATTCGAAAGGTGGCCTTAAATCCATAAGCTAACATAAAAAATAAATAACCAATTTCTACCTTAACAATAGTTCTATCAGTCCATAAAGCTTTAAAAAATTTAAGATGTCAATTCTTTTTATTATCACAAACTAACTTTTTCATGATTAAAATTAGATTTTTATTTGTTGACTTAGCTTAACCATTACCTTGAGGGTAATATTTAGATGAATAACTAGATATAATTGAATACTTACCCAAAAAATTATAAATTCATTTGAAACAAACTAAGGTTCATTATTAAAAATTATCTCATAAGAAACTCTAAAACTAGAGAAAATTTAATTTTCTAAAAATGAGATTACTTCGCCTGTTACAGAAATCTTAAGTGCTTTGGCCTTAGGCCATTTAGTGAAATAATTTGTGGCTATTAGAATATACCTATGACCCATAGGTGAAGGTAGGTGAATCGCTGAAATAAATTCAGTGCCCCATTTCATAAATGATTTTTCAAGAATAACAAGATTTAAAGGAATTGCAGGCAACTTATCTCTACCAATAAGTAATTGGCATGGTATACAAGAATGAACAAACTTATAAGCATCCTAAAATAAATTAGGCCAATAATATCCTTATCTTAAAATCTTATAAGTAGTAGTTTTTACAACATAATGTCCACCACAATTTCCTTCATGGCATCCTCGAAGAACTTTTTGTGTTTAATCATGCATAAGACCTCTTAATAAAACTTTATCTCTATTTTGATAAAATAGAAAATTTTATAATAAATAGATATTTAAAGATTTTAATATTAAATAACAGCTTTGCTACTTATCAAAATTATTAGGATAGGCCTAATTTTAAAAACAATAAACTAAGTCATGGTACTAATCATTTTCAGCCAATATACAGTCCCATTCATTCATCTCAAGACCAAACTTAAAGTTTTTAGATAAATCAGCAATCTTCATGGTCTTTAAATGTGGCTTGGCATTTAACTTATCATCAACTACCAAAACTAAAACATTAATATCTGAAAAAGAATTTTTAGCTAATTTTTTTCTCAATTCATTACCTTTGATCATTTTGGAAGTTTTGAATTCAAGGTCAAACTCCTGAATGCATAAAATCCACTTAGCAAGCCTTCCTTGAATGGTTGGTTGTTTTAATATATAAGACAAAATAGGTACATTATATCATACAAAAATTTTATTTCCCATTAAAAAATATTGAAACTTAATCAAGGAGGAAACTAATGAAAAAATGAATTTTTCAAGAAGTAAGTATCTAGTTCCAACATCTTTTAAAACTTGGCTCATGTAATCAATTAGTTTTTCTTTATTATTTTCAAATTCTTGAGTTATTACAACTCCAATAGCTTTTTTAGTAGCATTAACATAAAGTATGATTGCTTTATTTAGTTCAAGTCTAGCAAGAACTAGAGCACTTGCAGTAGAATCTTTAATACAATTAAAATCTAAGTCAGCACCTTTATCTCAAGTATTTATTTTATCTTTTTTAAGTAATAATTGTAAAGGATTAGACTTATCCACAAAATTTGATATGAATTTCTTAACAAAGTTAATTTTACCAAAAAACAACCTTAAACTAGATTGATCTTTAGGAGGAGGTAGTTCTTTAATTGATTTAACACATTCAAGATCTATAGAAATTCCATCTTTTAAGATAATATGTCTTAATAACTTACCCTCAGTAACATAAAAATTTGATTTCCTTAAATCCAAAGAAATACCATACTTTCTACATCTTGTGAAAACTTCACAAAGATGATCTAAATGCTTTTATCTTTTTCTAGAATGAATGGTGAGGTCATCTAGATAAACCTAAATAACAATGCCTATCAAATCATCGAAAGTAATATGCATAGCTCTTTAAAATATAGCTCATGCATTCATTAATCCAAAAGGCATTCTGTTATAAGTGAAAATTCCTCTATGAGTAGTAAGTGTCGTTTTACTTCTATCTTCAGAATTTACAAAAATTTGATTATAACCTAAAAATCTATCTAATAAAAACATCAATTATAATCCTGCAACTTGCTACAAAATCCAATCTATACTTGGTAGAGTAAAATTATCTTTAACACTAGCTTTAATTAAATCTCTAAAATCAAAACATAATCTGATGTCACTATTTTTATTTCTAATTGACACTACATTAACTACTCATTCATAATATGTTACAGAAAAAATGACATCAGTATCAATCATCTTATCTAGCTCTTTGTTAATGGTGTCTTCTAATAGAGGGATTATTCTTCATATTTTCTTCTTTACAATTTTAATACTAAGTTTTATGTGTATGTCATATTTAATAATAATAGTATCATACCCTTTAAGGTCTGTATATGTGTAGGTGAACACAACAATAAATTCTTTAAATAACTTAATGAATTTAATGTTTTCACTTGTAGTAGCCTGAAGTCCTAAATAAACATATTTGGATCATTTTCAGTACCTAAATTTATTGGAATATATTCAACTATGATTCTTCTTGAATGCTCTTCCATTTTAGAGATTTTGAACTGACCATTTGTTGAAAACATAGATTCTAAACTCACTAAACCAAAAGGTAATTTGTTAGTACTTAATTGCAAATAATGTTCATAATTTAGCACATAATTATCATTATCAAAATAATTACCCTTAATGAAATAATCTATGTGTTCATCACAATTAAAAATATGCCAACTATCATTTAAATCAAGAATTTTAGGATGAAAAATTTTAGCATAAGAGAAATTTGTGGTTGGTTGAGTCTCACTTAAAGTTGGATTTGAGACAAAAACAACAAGCTTATCATCTCTAATATTATATTCTCTAAGAATATGAGTGATGTTAAAGACCTCAAAATTTTCAAGTAATGAGCAAAAATTTTGTTGTGCAATGATGTAAATGAGTGTGATTAGTTTTATAAATTTTATGAACTTGTCTAACAATCAATTTAGAATCTCTAAAGATTTCCAAATGTTTAATGTTAAATTCTATAGCTTTTTCCAATCCTAAACATAAAGCTTCAAAATCAGTTGCATTATTAGTGTTTTAAAATGATATTTTAAAGGCATAATGAAAAATCTTACTTATAGGATAAATTAAACAAAATTCATCTTCACTACCTTATTGAGAACAAGTTCCATCAAAATAGAGAGACCATAAAATATTATTTTCAAATAATTCTTCATGTTGATTTTCTAGTTCATCTAAATTCATCAATTTGTAAGTCTCAATCCTAGTATCAACATAATAAATAGTAGAGGAAGCAGATGAGTCAATAGGTGAACTAGACTAACCTTCTCTTTTTATGAAAGCAATTTTATTATTAATAGGAACCCATGTAATATATTTTCCAATAAAAATACTAGTTACATTTGACCAATCTCTTCCTAATAACACAACATAATTACTAAGAATATCTAAAACTTGGACATTATTCATACATATTATTTTTTCATCTTGTGCAATTTTAATGACTATGTCAATGAACTTACCACAACTTTTAGTTTACCTTGAATCAAAACTAGTAAGTTTCCTATTATCCATTTCATATGAGATAACTAATTGATCCAAAATGTATTTAGGCATAATATTCTTTGAGGCACCTGTATCTAAGATACAATTATAGATTACCTTATTATCAATTTTAATAGTAATATACAAAGGATGTATATAAGGGTAGATGCAGAATGATGGGGGACAAAATGGGAGGTATAAAGTGACACCTTTTTTTGAAAATAAAAAGAGTTGAACTTGGAGAGAATGTCAAAGACACTTCAAAAATGAATTTTACAATGGCATAAAAATATGAATTATGGAAATTCAAATGTATTTTTTTAATGTATAATTTTTTCCAATACCTAGATGATAAAAGTATGTGAGATAGATGCATTTATGATAATAAGTTGATAATTTTTTGTAAAAAGATAAGGAGAGTGCATGTGTATGAATACACTTTTTTCTAGTAAACGATTGAATTTTTGCATGAAATTTTATATATAGATAGGTCATATGTCAAATATTTTTGAGAATATTATTTATTATATATATAATTTTTAAATAATTTTACAAGTCAATACAACTGGAAAATTGAATCTGCAAGTGTATGAACATAACTTTTTGACCTTAACTTAATAAAAATCAATTATTTTTAAAGCATAGTTGACAATGTGTAGATTGCTAAGATATAAATTTTATAAACTTTTGATTAATATTCAAAAATTTATAAGATAATTTGTGATGATATGTATATAGGCCATAATGAGGTATGTTATGTATAAATTAAGTAATAATTATAAATAATATTATAACATTAAAAATATTATATATTATAAAACTACACTTTCTCCTCTACAAACTCATATAATTTTTTTAAATAATAAAATCCACCTAATCAGATGTCTTGATAAAGATGAAAAAACATCTAAATTTCTTAAAAACTAAGTGTGTTGTTCCATTCCCAGTTTCAAGGTAGGTTTGAACCTCTCCAAGCCTATACCCAAGGCAGCTTTGGAAGAAAAATAGAAAACTATTGAAATGTTTAAAGAGAGTATGCCCTTTATAAAGGATGCACACCCTTTTCAAAGGGTGTACACCTTTTATAAAGTGTTTATGCCCTTTTTAAAGGGTGTGCATCCTTTGAAAAGGGTGTACACCCTTTGCAAACGTGTCTACCATTTTTAAAGGGATTTTTTTTTCAATTTGATGTTGTTGAAAGATGCATATATATATATATAGATTCAAGTAGAAGTTGTGGTTAATAAATTTAAATTTATTTTAATAAATATAATAAATTAGGGCCAGTCAGCATCTTCTAAAATTGTTTACAAAGCTATAGGAGTTACCATTTAGAAGTTAGTTTTTCAAATTCTATTGCATCCAATACTTAGTTTTTAGAATTTTAGGATCAGAAGATAGAATGAGAAATGAGGTTACAAATCATGTTACCTATGTAATAGATATATACCATTGATTATGACCCAAATTTGATCTAATTGAGTATGCCCTACCTAATTTACCTACTTGAGTATGCCCTACCTGATTGAATACCTGATCTTAAAGGTAGATTCTTAAATAATTTGTGAGTTTTTCAATCAATGAGTCTATCAATATGCATAAATTATTTCCATGTATCATGTAACTTGTAACATACCTATTTTCATGATATGATCACTCATACATGACATTTTATCGCATACATATTATATATATGTATGTATTCACTCATACATGACATCTACTTGTAATCATGATATGATAACTTATACTTGACATAAATGTAGCTAATCACCCTAATAGACTCCATTTGAAATAGAATACATCAACACACCATTAAAATTCATTATGAAAATATACCACACTCTAAAAAAAATTTCAGATAGATGGTCAATCCATGCATTCTTCAGTTCTAATCTCAGGAATTATTTCAAAGTCAAGTAGAATAAAGTCATATTCTAGTAATCTAAATTCACATAAGACAATCCCTTATTAATCCTCATCATCCCTAATCACTCCCTCATCAACCCTCATATTCAATTGTCATCTCTATTTATTCCCTCACTAATTCTCACTATCCCTCATCATCCTTAATCACTCACTCATTTTCTATAATCATCTTTCATTGTTGTTAATCACTCCCTCATCATCCCTAATCACTCCCTCATCATCCTTCATCATCCCTCATTATCATTAATCATCCCTACACACTCTAGGTCATCAAACCTCATCAACTTTAATCATACATAATCACTCTCTCATCATCATGAGCATCATCAATAGTCACACTCTTATCATCCCTCATCATCCCTAATAACTCCCTCATTAACCATCATCATTTCTTATCATACATAGTCAATCCTTCATCATCTTTCATTGGACCCCTCATCATCCCTAATCACTCCCTCATCAACCCTCATCATCCTTAATCATCCATAATCACCCCTCCTCATCTATACTCATCCCTTAATGTCCCTAACAACTCCCTCATTATCACTCATCATACCTAATCACTCTATCATCATCCCTAGTCACTCCCTCATCTAGTAGTGTGTGTTCCAATCTAGTAGTCAATATAAATTTATTTTAGGTTGAACAAAATCTTTTTTAGATGAATCTTGAATGGTGTTTCAATTCATTTTGTTCTAATTGGAGTGCACTAGGGTGATTATTCTCATTCATGTCTAGTAGAATAGATAGGGTCATGATGGATTACTCTAGGGAGATTGTTAAATGATTTACATGGTGAAAATAACATAATATCCTCTTTTCACTTTCATGAAAAAAAAATCATTTTGAGTGATGAGTGATGATGAAAAATTATGATAGATAAAAAAATTACCTCTTTGTGCTTGCTTCATATGAGGTGAAATCCTTCTTCTAAACATAGTTATTTCCAAATCATTGAGTGAAAGGGTTGGATCATTTTGGATCTTCTCAAGTTTATGAGTTATTCTTAAAGAATGATGTGGGCCATGAGTATAAATTATTAGAATTTGTTCCAATGAATTTTTTATGTCATGTTTTCTCCTTGCATTGAAATCTTTGCACTTATGTAGGAATTATAATAAGAAAGTGGAGAGGGGGTTGAGATGAACTAGAAATGCTTGAACCATTCCTCTATAGTTTGGTCTCCACAATGTATGTTTAGTGTATGTCATTTAGGTTTATTTTTTAGGGTTTCAAGTTAAGGGTTCAAAGTTTATAGTTTAGTGTTTGGATTTGATTGTTTAGGTTCTATCATTTAGGTTTTAAGGTTTAGGGTTTATACAGTTTTAGAATTTAGGGTCTATGGTTTTGTGTTTGAGGTTTTAGGGTTCTAAGTTTAGGGTTTAGGGTTCAAATTTCAAGGTTTAGGGTTTATTTTTTAGAGTTTCAAAATTAGGGATTAGTTTTAAAAGTTTAGGGTTCAAGGTTTTGGGTTTAGGGTTTGGGGTTTGGTGTTTAGGGTTTAAGATTCATGATTTTGAATTTTGTGTTTAATGTTTAATATTAAGGACCTATAAGGTTAAGGTTTTATGGTTTAGTGTTTAGGGTTTAGTATTTTAAGCTTACGGTTTAGGATTTAGGGTTAAGGACTTAAAGTTTAGGTTTTATGGCCTAGAGTCTAGGATATAAAGTCTAGGGTTTAAGGTTTTAAGCTTATATGTTTAGGATTTAGGTATTATTATTTTGGGTTTATGGATAATGTATTAGGGTTAAGTTTTCAAGGTTTATGGTGTTTAGTGTTTAGCTTTAGGGTTCAAAATTCAATTTTTATGGTGTTTAGGGTTTAGGGTTTGGGTTTTAGGGTTTATGTTTTAGGTATAAATAGAGTGTACTAGGGTTATTAGCTACATTTGTGTATGGTATGAGTGACTATACATGAATACAGGAATATGTCATGTATGAGTAACAACATACCTACATGTAGTACTAGGTATGGGGTAGATGTAATGTTTGAATTATTTTATCACTATTATATGTATGATATAGGTTAGCCATTTATGCATATTGATAGACCCATTGATTAAAAAACCCATAAATTATTAGGAATTCATATTGAATCTACCTTAAGTATTTTACATGAATGTGCCTATCATTCCTTTCTCTATATAAGTTAAAATTATCCCTATCCTTTCAATAAATGGCTTAGTGTCTAGGGTTTAGGTAAATTATTTAGTGTTCAGGGTTTATGGTTTGGGGTTTAAGGTTTAGGTCTCAATGTTTAGGGTTTAAGGTTTAATGTTTAAGGTTAGGGGTTTGGGGTTAATGGTTTAGGTGTAAATGGAATGAACTAGGGTTATCATCTATATAAGATGTGGAACATGGTATAAAAGGGTCTAATATATAAATTCTACCTACAGGCATACCGTTTTTGAGTAGGCACACAATCATAATTGACTACAATTTAAGCCTAGGTCAAAAAATAGTATACTTTGAGTTAGTAAGAAAGAATGGGTGATAGACTTGATTATAATACCTTAACCATGGTTATACCAACCTAATGAGATCCTTAGGAAAATAAAATAGGGGTGTAAACTGAGTTCAAGCATTAACATATAGTTGACACATAAACCCTACACATAATGAGTGCTCAAGAATTCTACCTTAGATTTTATGAGGTTTAGAGGTGCTAAGAGTGTGAACCAACCCTAAAATTTTGTAAAAATGGTCCCCATAACTTGACCAAGCCCCTCATATTATCATTTTTTTAGGAAAAAATGGTAATTGACCTCTATTTTATCTTATACAAAGGGTACTCCCAAGAGGAAAAATCCTGCAAGCTAAGTATGAAAAGGGTAAGGAAATGAGTTAGAGACTATCAAAACCTTAAAAATAAATATATGAGGATGTGTCAAACATGAGAAAACAAATGGGAGTCATAAAAATTATAAAAAACACTCATAGGTGTTGATGATTATCTATGTGAAAAGTAGGCCTACTAAGCCTTAACTAGGCCTAAAAGCCCCGAGTAGATGTAGCCTTGCTTTTAACACCAAGTGAACCTTGAAATTAATTGGAGGACCTCCATGGGGATATATAAGGTGTGTGAGAACATTTATTTTGTAGATAATTCCATAGAGAGATCATTTTTTGGCTCAATAATATGATAGGGTACATAGATTTCCGTGAAGAGATCGATAGGCCAAGTTTGGAAGCTCACATCAGTACGAATACCTAGCATGGGAGTTTGAGGAGCTAGGATAGGATAGAGAGGGTCCTAAAAAAGGATATATTGGAATTTATTTAGGGTTTGAATGTCACAATTTTATGAACTATCCTTAAGGGGTAAAACTACCTAAAACCCTCTAAAATCCTTGTTAATTACCCAATTGGGAAGAAGTGGAAGAAAAGGCATCTTGGAGGGCTAGTTTAGTTCAGAAATGATCTTGGACATGTAGAGGACTCCATAGGTTTCCTTATTATCAAGTTAACTTATACCCTATCTATAAGGACATGGTACATAATGGATTTTCTTGATAATTTTTTATGTCTTGTAGGTATAGAATATTCCCAAAGGATGATGATCACTTTTGGAGATAGAATGAGACCTAGCCTCCTCATATCCATTTCATGCCTTAACAAAGAACACAAGTACTTATACAATCAATTTCACTTCATCCAGTCCAAACTAGCATAGTGAATAGAGAGTGATCACCAACTAATAAGGTGGTAATTCCAATTTAGAGGCCTTTTAAGGTCTACCTCATGAATCTAGAGACTTGAGGACCATTGACATGTGTCATACCCTTCCCTATATGAATTGTATTGAGAACTTGATGATCATCTTAGTGTAAAATGTGAAAATAGGTCTAAAGAAGTGTGATTATGACTACAAATAATGATAACACTTGTCTAGAAGAAGATTGATGATTAGGGACACATCTAATGCATGTTGGAGCCTATTTATAACACCCCCCCTTCATAGTGTAATGATCTCATATTTGATTTAGTTGGTTTTGTTTGTGTGTGTTTCATAAGTGCTCATGAAGCACAAGTGTGTGGCATGTTATTTTGTGTCTTGTAAAGTTGTAATATAAGTGTTTAAATTGGTCTAAGAGCTTTATCAAGTTTAGAGACATGAAAGAGATTCATAGCATCAATGATGGAGGTATATTATTGGTTATGGAACTAGTCTACTATGTATATAATCAAATATCATAAATTCACATACAGACCTCCTACATACACATCTATAGGTGTTCCCAATAGGGGTGTGGGTAATTAAATATTAGATTTTATTGTTTAGTTTTTAGGATTTAATATTTTAGGCTTATGGTTTGTGTTTTAGGGTTAAGGTCTTAAATTTTAGGTTTTAGGGCTTAGGATCTAGGGTATAAAGTCTAGGGTTTATAGTTTTAAGGTTCTATGTTTAGGGTCTAGGTTTTGGGGTTTAGGTATTATTATTTTAGGTTTAGGTATAATGTATTAGGGTTAGGTGTTTAAGGTAATGGTGTTTAGGATTTAAGATTTAAGGTTCAATGTTCAAGGTTTATGGTGTTTAGGGTTTGGGATTTGGGTTTTAGGATTAATGGTTTAGGTGTAAATGGAGTGTACTAGTGTAGACACCTAAATAGTGTCTAACCCTTGGTCACCTTCCCCCTTGGTCCATTCCTAACCCATTCCTAAAAACATGTAATTACTAATTTAAAATAATAAACTTATTTTGAATTAACCCCCCTCCTTGGACACATCACCCATGACACCTCGCCTAGGACACCTCACCTTGGACCATTTCCCACCTTATGACTCACCCAAGACCTATTCTTACTCCTCTCCAACTGCTTAACCAACTCTCGTGCATATTTATCTTAACCTTTGACAATTCTTCCACTGACTATGCACTTGGCGGATGGAGAATGGGGTTGTTGGCCCTTTAAACCATTTTCCACCTGCCGATGTCGGTCAACTGTCGGCCGACACCGGTGGGATCGCCGACGTCGGTTTACTTAAACTATCTTCTGACCCTATCCATGGCTAATCACAAAAATGACAAATTCTAATCAAACTCTGAATCTCAGGAGCTAATCACGAATCTAGAATCTGGAGTCTTTGACCATCCGTGAATCTACCAATCTCTCAGCCAAGCCTCTCACTATCTCCTTCAGGTGCAGCAACAGGTATTTTGCATCAGAGTTCTACATCAACAACAGGGTTTTCACACCAGCAACACCAACAGCAGGGATGGGTATCTTCAGCAGCACACCTTTTGCCAGCCACAGGTAAGTATATTGTTTGTGTTTTCTTTGTGTTTTCTAGTTATTTGCTTCTAAGTATTATGAATTAGATTCACTTCCTATCTCCCCCCAGACCAGACTATTCCCAGACTTGAATCTTTACTTCTCCATCTCCTTATTGCCTCCGTCCTCTGTCGAACCATACATTTTGCCTATTCAACTAGACTCCCAGACCCCAGACCATTCAACCAAGCCCAAAACTTTGTCTCAGACCACTCAAACAAACCCAAACCCTAACCAGACCCTGTCCATGGACCACAGACCTTACCAGACCCCGTCCAAGCTAATTGCCCCGATCGATGCCAGCCATTTCCCCTACCGACGTCGGTAGACTAATTGACGTCGATAGACCTCAACAACCGATGTCGGTAGGACCACCGACGCCGGCTACTTTGACCAGTCTGATAGCATCTTTCAGGTAAGCCTTTGCTTCCTTTTCATTTCTGTCTTTTATCATTTCAGTCTTTTAACATTCTGCTATTTATCAGACATTCTTTCTATTGATTAGTGGGTTGATATCCCTTAAGGAAGTCTTCATACTTTTGGGATCAAGCTTTCGCTTGGCAACCCCCCATCTATCCATCTAACACCTTCTTTTGTCCAAGTCTCTTTTCTTTGCAGGTGTCATTCCTTCATAGCCAAAGAGGAGTTCTCACAGCGTCTAGATTACGGTGCACACAACTACATATAGGTATATACAAGCCTTGACCATCTCTTAGTTTCTTAATTCTTCTCTTGAATGTGAAAGCAAAATTAGCATAGAAACATTCTGGCACGCCCGGTGGGACCTTAGGGCCTTCCTTGGGTCCCTTTCCTTCTTTTTTCATATAGGGTGTATTAGGATCCTCCCTTTTCACCTCTTTCTTTTCTTCTTAACAACATTATAAGCAGGAATAAAAAGAACTTTTCTTTTCTTTTCTTGCACTTCTAGACTAGTCCAAAATCATATCCTCCAACCCTTTCTCAACTTGTTTTCATTCCAACTTACATTTTGACTTGGGCTTAAAACTTATTTCATTGCATATTGAATTAATCTAGTCCACTTCATGTTACACAACCTAAACCACTTGCACTAAAACAAACATCAAACTTACCTGAGACAAGGCCCAACTGGGATTTCATCACCCAGCGGATACCTTACCCATCCCAGCAATCCTACTTGGATTTCCCCACTAAGGGGAAAGCCCACTCTATTCTCTGGTAGAGTCTAATCTATAGGGAAAGTATATTTTGGCTAAGTGAGACTAGCTAACCACTGGACTCGTGAAGTGAGGGGAGCTTGCTCCTTAACACCAGGCCATGTACGGAACCTAACCCAAACTTCTTGAGCGCCTAAACAAAACTTGAAACCATCCATAGACTACCTTTTCTAGAACCCTTCTAACAGCCAACCTCCCAAACATCACTTTAAGGCATAAGCCATAGGATTCTAAAAAGTTGATTCTTAGGATTTAACGCTTAGGGCCTGTCTGTCTCTCTCTATTTTTCTATTCTTATCTATTTTTTTGAACTAGTGAGGACATTCTCTTCCTTTTTTTCCAAGAATCTTCAAATTTTCTTGAGTTTCTGGAAACCACAGTCACCGGCATCAGCTTTTCCACTGACGTCGGCCACCTTCCTCCATCGACATCGATTATCTGACCGACGTCGGCCATTTTCCCTTACCGACATCAGTTGTTCAACTGACATCGGTCACTGTCACTATCCTTTTTTCCAAAATGGCAACTTAAAACCTGATCCCTTTTTCTGCCAAAACCTCATTATGAGTTTCTAACACTAAAAACACACAGTTTCTGGAACCTGACCCTCTTTTTGACCACGCTCTCTCGTCCCTAACCAATCCTATCATGGAGTTCCACTCGGAGACTGAAAGAACTCCTATAGGACCAACCCCGACTCAGACTCCCATCATCTCTGAAGGGGACCAAGATTTAGAAAGGTTCTTGGACCTCAACGTCACAGCCTTCCAAAACTATCTCACAAGAAACCCAATGCGAGACCTTTCGGGTGAAACGGTGATGACATTAACACCGTTCGCTACCCAGCCTTTTGCCTCAACCATTTACCCGACCATGGCCAATACATAAAGTTTGGCCTCCCCATCCATTTTTAGACCAACCTCCATCGGGGTTCCATTACCCCCTCAACCACACGCAATTCAACCAAGTTCTACATCATACCAGAACTTGATTGTCTCGACCCCTCACACTCTTGTGCCCATGAATGCAGGAATGCCAACCTATCCTTCTACCAGTGCCATCACACAACCACCCTTGGTGGTATCTAGTCAACTTATACCCTCGACCTTCATAACTCAACCACTTTTGGCCTCCACTTATGCCCCTGCGACTAGTCATCCGTATGTTACCCCCTTACTGGTATAACCGACTACATCGTATGCCTCCTCTAGTCTCTTTCAAGTGCCCTACAACCTAGGGGGTGCTCCATCCACCAATCCGTCAGCAGACATCATTAAAATGCTGATGGATAAAATGTTCAGTCTCGAGACCTCTATCTCTGGTTCACACAATGCTCTCTCGTATGAGCAAATTTGCAACGAGCCGATCCATCCTTCTGTCCCTATTTGACCATACCCCAACCAATGGCAGCTTCTTAAATTCACTCACTTTCAGAGTAAGGAGGACCTGTAACAACATCTACAGGCATTCAGACATGCCTGCTATCTTATTGCCCATGACGATGCGTTACTTTTACGCACGTTCCCTATGTCGCTTTCTGGCCCTGCCCTTGACTGGTATAGCTCTCTTGCCAGACATTCTATCTTTTCATTCATTCAACTTGCCCAATTATTTCTCGACCATTTTTCTATAAACATCACCAAATAAGTCTCAATCACAGACCTTTACTCCATTAGGCAATTTGACGATGAATCAATACTCGATTTTGTCACCCATTGGAGAAACTTGATTAACCAGCTCTCCTTCTCCTTGCCTCAATCTGAGCTCATCAAGCTCCTTTATTGAGCATGTGCCAAGCACATCTCTTCTACCTTGCAGGTTCAGACATTCTACACTTTTGATGAAGCTTTCACCATGGCTCGAAAGCTTGAACTCCGCGCCATTGAAGAGGATAAGGTCAAATTGCGTAATACCAATGCAAAAAACAATGACCATTCTTCTTTCAGACCTTCTTCTACCAACTCCAAACCCAAAGGAGCGGCCAACACTATGGTCATTAGATCACCATCTTCGATGACAACTAATTACCCTCAACCTTCTACATCTCCAAGCATCACCAAACAATTCCAACAATGGTACATCCAGCATTCATACACTCCACTTGGAGAATCATACGCTTCCATTTTGGAAAAACTACTCAAGCAGGGGGTCCTCAATCTCCCTCCAATCTGACCACCTCAATTTGACCCTTCAAAAGCCCTCCCTACATGGTATAGGGAGGCCGACTTCTGTCACTTTCATCGCGTCCACGGCCATGACATCGACAAATGCCGAACCTTCAAGAACATCATCCAAGACATGATCGACAAGGGGGATCTTATTTTAGATAACCTAAACGCCCCATCAAATCAAAACATCGACATCTTCAAACAACCATTTCCAAACCATCCACCTACTCAAGACAACATTCAGACTATAACCAATGACTCTCATGACCATAATATTCACACAATCAACACTATCTTGCCTCTTATCCCTGACCAACCTCCTCCATCACAGGATGAAGAATTTT
The DNA here is from genome assembly GCA_037957365.1 of Torreya grandis. Lineage (NCBI taxonomy): Eukaryota > Viridiplantae > Streptophyta > Pinopsida > Cupressales > Taxaceae > Torreya > Torreya grandis. The sequence continues at coordinate 3,280,814 of JARHVA010001173.1, read as the reverse complement.
CTTCTCCTATTATTCCTCCGTCTACCTCTCTTATACTGGAGGACTCCTCGACCATGCCTACGCCATTAGCCTTACCTTCATCCGAAGACCTTACCTTGCCTACTCCTCAAGCACAAGTAGAAGGCATGATCATCCCTGCCTCTTACTTTCTTGAGGAGCCGCACTCTCCTATTTCTTCTCCACCAAGAAAAGACCCAGTCTCTTCGCCTATTTTGATCGAGGAAGATCCAGTCACGGTTTCCTCTTGCCTTTTGCCTAAGATTGCTACATCTCACTCACCTCCATCCATATCTGAACTCAAACCTACATCTAACCTCGCCTCGCATAAAGCTGGCCCTCAACACAAACCAAAGAAGGCCACTAGACCATACCGGAGAACTCCTCCCCCACCTTCGTCATTACCCTCAATCTTGGGCCCACATCCGTTCACTTTAATAGGGGTGCTTCCCACTCCCATACTTCACAGAGGCAAGTCACCTCCATTACTCCCTCAACCCTTCAGACATATATCTCCTCCAAACCATCGACCTATGCCTCATACGCCTCCCAAACCAAAGTCATCAATCCCCACCGTGACAAAACATCCAGACCCGTTAGCAGGTTCTTATGCTTTGCTATTACGGTAATTGTTGTAGTCCTCTCGCATCTATCTCCCACCTCTTAAACCATATCCATCTCTCAGACCAAAACCACCCTGGTTCAATGACACTTGCATTTGTGTGTATTATCGCACACTTGGACACGACACTGAGCATTGTTGTGCCCTCAAGGTTGTCGTTCACCAATGTCTGGGAAATGACACCCTTCTTCTTGACCATGTTATCAGCAAACCTTCAACACCACCCCACTCATCAACTCTCAGATCAAGGCCATCTTGGTTTGACAACTCTAAATTCTATCATTATCATCACACTCTGAGACATGACACTGAGCGTTGTTGCGCTCTCAAAGCTGTCATTCGTCAACAACAGAGAAAGGATTCCCTTCTCATCAAGGACCCTCTTGACCTCCTCTTCGACAAATTATCAACACCAACCATGCTTCTCAAACCTCATCATCTAAATCAGGATCTCCATGCCAGACTATGATCCCTTTGTCGCCTTTGACCCCATTATTCGACATCAACACAATCAATCTGACCACCAAGCCTCAACTGACCTTGACCAATCTATCTAACATTCTCCCTAAGCAACTGGGGGAATCCAACCTTATCCTGACCTCGACCAAACAATCAACCAGGCTTTCGACCATGACATCGACCATGACCTCGACTAGACCTCGACCACACATAGTCCAATCATCAACCAACCTTTTTAATCATGACTTCGACCAGCATCAACCAAACCTCGACCAAACTTCAATTATCAAACATCAACCAACCAAGCACCAATCACTTCTTCAAACCATCATCAATCATCGTGACCAATCTCGAAGAGGCAAATAGGGCAAATTTGCTCCTAATTGACTCGGACCTTTTATCATAACACACTAGCATGGCCCAGGGACTTATCAGAACCTTACCCCTTTTATGCCTTGCATCCTCGACCATTCTTATGTTAGTCAGGTATTTACCACTTGACGTTTTACTTGAGCTCATCCCTTGAGCAACTCCCTGTCATTGTCATTCCTATTCCTTTCAACCCTGCTTCCCAGCACTAGTCACCCCTTTTTGTCAAGCAGTAATGCTTTGTCTTAATAAAAGGGAACCCTTAAACCTCTACAAGCTCATCCATGGCTAAACTTCAATCAACAATTATATCAAATAACATATCATACCACGTCATAAAACTATCTAAAGTGTAGACTGCTCCCTTGAAGGATAGCTACACAATTGCTATATTACTAGACTACTCCCTTGAAGGACAGCTAGGCCAAGTCATTGTCAAACATTTTAAAGCAAAATATAGACCACTCCCTCGAAGGATGGCTATGACTAACTATTGATACATACAACACCTCTTTTTTTGAAGCTTCTAGAATCAATCAGCTTCACATATATGACCACCAAGCAAGACAACATCCCTATGCAGACTTCCCGCTTCGATCAGTTTGCGCCAAAAAAAAAAAAAAAAGACTGACACGCTAACAAGTCATGGACATGCCTATAGTCATTCTTGGGTCACCTATAAAGGGGCAAGGTTATTCCTACCACAAATGGGTTACTCTCTCCTCTCCTACTTATCACCCCAACATACTCAAGGGATTTCGAGCTCACTTATCGTCAAGTGATTCAATTACTTCTATAACATCAACACTGGTCCATGACGCGATGCATAAGTGGGGCTTTTGGTTCTAACAACCCCTATCTATACTGTCATTTTGGTCCTTGTCAATAAAAAGGTGCTTATGCCTCTTACTTTCTGCCTACACTTTGGTCACATTTAACCACATCATTTGTCAAAACGATTCAATCCGACTCTTTTCAAAACACTCACATAGCCTAATCACTCTGGTTTCCATAGACATCAAACACATGGAAATTATCAACCACACAATTTATGTCAAGCATAAACCATTACTTGCTGAAACATAAATCAACCTGCAATTCATTTTTAGCAAACATCCATCACGAATATGGATAGTTGCTAGGGATGAAAAACCCTGACCAATGTTACAGCTTACACCATTTGGAAAAGGCTGTAGCATCATCTTCTCCTTATCATTTTAAGCATGTACCCTCAGACAAGTGGGAAATGCTATATCTTTATCATGACCAAAATCAACCACTTCAATTTTTTTCCTCCCTTCTTGGGAGAACTACATTGGCCTAAGTCCCTAATGACAGGGGCTATGTAGGTAGCACTCAGTTGACATGGGGTCTTCTGGGGTTAGCTCGGCCATTCTCTTCATCACTTTCTTCCATCTCCCTCTCTTGTCACCTGCCAATCACATCACAACCAATCACATATTTTCATAATCTTTAGCATAATCATTTTCATCATTTACATCATAATCATTAATCATAACCACATTATCATCATCACACAAATAAGCATTCACATCATATAATCTGCAAGTCATAACATAAATATCACTATCACATAATCCTTACGCATCATCATCTAATCTAAAAGTCATGACCATTCTCATTATTAGCATTATCACAATGCATCATTATATTAATCATCATCATTATAATCATTGACCATAACATTATAATCATAAACATAATATCAAAACATGCATCATCATCATAATCAAAAATGCTCAATACATTAAACATTAAACAACATCCATAACACATCAATGATCTAAAACCATCATCATATATATATATCAATGTTTATACAATTACACAAATCTATGCCTCTGTCTCTCTCTCATACATCTCGCATCATCGGCTCGTAGGCCGGTATATACATCAAAAATAAATCTCAACGTCTGCCCTCAAGGCTGTGGCTGTGGTGGTGGTGGCGATGGTTGGGAAGATGCTGTATCCTCTCCCCCCTCTGATCTATGCTATCTGCGAGACCCAGAAGCCATTGCTCAAGACATAGACCACTATCGGCTCTGCTCTGCCCTCATCTCTGAGTAGCGTTGTATCTGAGGGAACCCCCTGATGGCCCTCTCATAATAAGCGATCTCATCCAGCGCATCACTATATCTAACTAGAGATACAATCTATGGTGGACCCATCTGCCCTACTACTGTGCCCTGTACTGACCCCTGTGGCTGTGGCTGACCTAGCTGCACCGATGCCGACTGTCTTGGCCCCTATGAAAATGTCATCTACTGTGATGGCTGCTGCATCAAACCCTATCCTTTATAGACCTATCATGCCACTGCCTGGGCTACGGTGAGCTATCCTTGTAGCAATGTGACCTGATCTGTCAACACTGTCACTCGACTTGTCATCTCTGTCAGCTGCCCTGTAACCCCTGCCAGCTGTCCTTACAAAATTGTGACCTGGGCCTGTGCCGCATCCCTCTCCTCATGGGCTGTATCCCACTCCCTAGTAATGGTTTGAGGATCTGGCTATGGCCCTACCTATAAACCTGTGTACTGCTCTACCCACCACACCGTGTAGGCCTCTGTACAACCTAGGTCAGCCACCCCAGGTCCTACCGATAACTCCTCAAAATTTGGGCCCTCTGTCTCCTCTGGTAGTGGGAGCGACACCTCAATGTCATCCCATTTGTACAGTGGGAATGTGGGAGGTACGTCCTATAATAGCCCATACTGGCACTGCACTCTCTCTACTGGCACTCTCTCGAGCTCACTGGCTCGCCTACCCCTGACCTGTCTCAGGCTCTACACACCAACCAGCTACTCTCCCTGGTCTCTGAATGCTGGATAAACCAAGTATGGTCTCCAGATGATGTCTACATGAATCAGGGCCTCCAGTACCCCTCTATATTGGTCAATGTCTTTGACCACTCCGTCTACCCACGTCTGTGCCATCACCTCACACCACCACCTGAATCTAACCCTGAAGCTGGCCAAAATCACCACTGGGAGGCCTAGAGGATGGGTAACCACTATATGCTCATAGGCCCAGCAATGTAGCAGGTGGCCCATGCATAAGCTGTATCGTCATCGTCGACTGATACCCCACAGCTCTCTATACACTTGGGCCAAAAACACTGGTGCCCAGGCAAACACTGTCCACTGCTCTATCATCTCAAGCAAAACTTTGGTCATAGCGACCAAAAACTTGCCACCCTCTGCATCTGGCAACGCATACAATGTGATGCCTATCATCATCAGCACTGCTAGCCGATGTGCATCCTCATGTGCAACGTATAAAGGCTCATACATAAAGCTCACTGAGTGGTAGCTCGTCTCCATGACATGCTCTCCAAACAGTGTAACCATGTGAATATCGTGTGCCTCTCTCGAGCATGCATAAAGGTTTGCTCCGTGTATTGGCAGCTGTAAAATCTGGTACACATCCTCGACTGTGACCATCATCTCTCCTATGGGTAGGTGAAAGGTGTTGGTGGAATGATCCCACCACTTGATCAGAGCCACCATCAAACTCGCATCCTACGCCACTCTGCAGTAGCGTCACAGCCCACTGAGTCCAACTGTGCTCATCTGCGCCCACTCATCCACTGTCACCCCTCTGCGCATCTGTGTCAGCAATTTTAGGAGGCGATCTCGTAACATCAAGGTCAGTCTCGCTTGCATCCACCCAAGTCAATCTCATGTTAAAAACTTTCCCTATTTCACTATCTATGCCTGACCCAACACCCGTAAAGCCCTTGGCATAACTTTGACCCCTCAACTTAAATATTTTTCATTCCTCTTTTGACCAGGCAGCCAACTGACATTAGTTAGCGTGCCGACGATGGCACTTACCTAACTAACACCGATCACTTAGTGACCGACGTCGATAGGTTAGTGATTGACATCGATCACTAGTCGGCTGACGCTGGCGGAATCGCTGACATCGGTGACTGGTTCGGCCCTAGGGGCAAACGGTGTGAGCCCTAAAAATTAGGGCTTCCCCTTTTATCCCCCCCTTCACCCCCCTTCACCCTCCCAAAGACTCCTAACCTCTCCTACATCTATTCCTCACCCTCCTAGCTACCCTCCCCCCTCATTATGTGCCCTTATCAGCAAAAAATGCAAAACACAAATAAAAACCAAAACTTAACTAACTAGGGCTTAGAGACCCTCCTACCTCATCTCGGCATCGCCGGCGTGGTGGCACGATGGGTGCCGCTGGTGGTGGACCTCCCGCAAGTCCTCTACTACCCTCTGCCATCACTTCTGCCTCGAACTCCTACTGGCCCACCGCTAACTCCTCAACCTCCAATCCAACTCTAATCTATTCCCTTTCTCCACCAATCTTACTCTGCCACCTCACACCGCTAGTTCGCTCACAATGAGTCACTTTCACTCCTCAAAATCCAGAGCACTTTTTTTCTCTTAGTCAAATAATCACAAATGACTTTTGGTGGGCTACCAATCTAGTTTTGTCAGATTTGGTAGCCCATCGATGTCGGCATCTGCGTGCCCTAACCCACCGACATCGGCCAACATCTATTGACGTCGGCCATTTTTGCCTACCGATGTCAATTTTTATCACCGACGTCAGCGTCCTTCCAACCTCCTTTTTTCTCCGTTGCTCCAAAATCATGCCCCCAATCAGTCAGTCTTCTAGACCACGTCATTTTGGCCCCCTGGGGCACACTTAAGATCACTTTTGCATCCATCCATCGACCACCAGACCTTGGAGATCATGACCATCTCCTCTAACTGTGACTACTTCCAAAGTGATTTTGCCTTGGTTGTTTTTGCATGTATGCTACCTCATGATTGGTTAGCAAAATTGTGCACACACTTTTGACCTTCACAAGTATAGGATCGCAAGCCAGTTGATCCGCACTACTTGTGACATTTTTGTGTTTTCAGGAGCACTTCCTAAGCCTGGGATACCTAGAACATGATGACCATTGGAGCTTCAGCTTAGATTGAATAACCCAATCAGTAGATGACTAAATGCTGGGGCCCAGTTATTTCAATTTTGGCACTCCTTGACCTTCAACCTGTGAAAATTTGACCTCACCATCCTCGTGAAGTGGTGTATGTGCAATCACAACTTTTGCAGTGTTCTCACTCTATCTTCACCCTTTTCATCCACTCTCTGTCAAATCAGCACCTGATTCCAGGTCCCCTTCTCTCGTTTACTGCTTTGAGGGGGGATACCTCATCCATAATTGGGGCAACCAACCCTCACCTATTTTTGTCTTGCAGTTCACTTGAACAACCAACAAGATGAAATCAACCTTATCCCATACCTGGGGCAACCGACTCTTGTTTTTGTCTTGCAGTTCATTTAGAGCAACCAACAAGACAAAAAGGGGCAAATGTAGACATCTAAATAGTGTCTAACCCTTGGTCACCTTCCCCCTTGGTCCATTCCTAACCCATTCCTAAAAACATGCAATTACTAATTTAAAATAATAAACTTATTTTGAATTAACCCCCCTCCTTGGACACATCACCCATGACACCTCACCTAGGACACCTCACCTTGGACCATTTCCCACCTTATGACTCACCCAAGACCTATTCTTACTCCTCTCCAACCGCTTAACCAACTCTCGTGCGTATTTATCTTAACCTTCGACAATTCTTCCACTAACTATGCACTTGGCGGATGGAGAACGGGGTTGTTGGCCCTTTTAACCATTTTCCACCTGCCGACATCGGCCAACTGTCGGCCGATGCCGATGGGATCACCGACGTTAGTTTACTTAAACCGTCTTTTGACCCTATCCATGGCTAATCACAAAAATGACAAATTCTAATCAAACTCTGAATCTCAGGAGCTAATCACGAATCTAGAATCTAGAGTCTTTGACCATCCGTCAATCTGCCAATCTCTCAGCCAAGCCTCTCACTCTCTCCTTCAGGTGCAGCAATAGGTATTCTACATCATAGTTTTACATCAAAAATAGGGTTTTCACACTAGCAACACCAATAGCAGGGATGGGTATCTTCAGCAGCACACCTTCTGCCAGCCACAAGTAAGTATATTGTCTATGTTTTCTTTGTGTTTTCTAATTATTTGCTTCTAAGTATTATGAATTAGATTCACTTCCTATCTCCCCCCAGACCAGACTATTCCTAGACTGGAATCTTTACTTCTCCATCTCCCTATTGCCTCCATCCTCTATCGAACCATACATTCTGCCTATTCAACCAGACTCCCAGACCCCAGACCATTCAACCAAGCCTAAAACTTTGTCTCAGACCACTCAAACAAACCCAAACCCTGACCAGACCCTATCCACAGACCACAGACCTGACCAGACCCCATCCAAGCTAACTACCCTGACCGATGCCATCCATTTCCCCTACTGACGTCGACAGACTAACCGACATCAATAGACCTCAACAACTGACGCCGGTAGGACCACCGACGCCAGTGACTGTGACCAGTCCGATAGCATCTTTTAGGTAAGCCTTTGCTTCCTTTTCATTTCCATCTTTTATCATTTCAGTCTTTTAACATTCTGCTATTTATCAGACATTCTTTCTATTGACTAGTGGGTTGATATTCCTTAAGGAAGTCTTCATACTTCTGGGATCAAGCTTTCGCTTGGCAACCCACCATCTATCCATCTAACACCTTCTTTTGTCCAAGTCTCTTTTCTTTGCAGGTGTCATTCCTTCACAGCCAAAGAGGATTTCTCATAGCATCTGGATTACGGTGCGCACAACTACATCCAGGTACATACAAGCCTTGACCATCTCTTAGTTTCTTAATTCTTCTCTTGAATGTGAAAGCAAAATTAGCATAGAAACAACTAGCATGATTAGATAAATTTGTGTCTAGTATTAGTGACTTTATTATGAATATAATAATATGTCATGTATGAGTGACAACATACCTACATGTGGTACTAGGTATGTGGTAGATGTAATGTGTGAATGATTGTATCATTATTATATGTATGTTATAAGTTGAACGTTACATGCTAGACATTTATGCATATTGATAGACCCATTAATTAAAAACCCTACAAATTATTCAATAATTCATCTTGAATCCATATTCAAGCCTTTTACATGAATGTCCCTAGTCACTCCTTTCTATATATAGGTTATAATGACCCCTAACCTTTCAAGATATGGTTTATCTAATGCCCCCTCTCCTTTCTCTATATAGGTGATAACTCAAGATTATGGTTTATGGATAAAGGATTAGGATTTATAAATTTAGGGTTTAAGGTTTATGGTTAATGGTTCAAGATTCACAACATAGCATTTAGTGTATGGGTACTAGCATTCAAGGTTAAATTTTTAGTGTTATGGCTTAGGGATTAGGTTATAAGCCTTATTATTTATGTTCTATGCATAAAGGTTTAATATTTATGGTTTATGGCTCAAGGGATCAAGAGTTTTTATTTAGGGTTTGGGGCTTAGTGTTTGAGATTAGGGTTTTGGTTTTATGGTTTCACACTTAGGGTTTAGGGTGCAAGGTTTAAGGTTTTGGTCTTGGGGGTTTGGTTAAGGGTTTGGGGTTTAGAACTTAGTGTTTAATATTTAGGGTTTGAGATTTAGTGTTTGGGGATTAGGGCTTAGGTTTTAGGACTTGGGGTTTAGTGTTTATGGTTTAGAGTTTACAATTTGGGGTTTTGGGTTTTATATTAAGGGTTTAAAATTTAAGGTTAAGGGTTTAGGGATTTAGGTTTAGTGTTTAAGGCTTTTGGTTTTTGGTTTTCAATTTGGGTTTAGAATTTTTGGTTTAGGAGTTAATGTTTAAGGTTTATGACTTATGGTTTATGGTTTTAGGCTTAGGGTTTAGGGTTAAGGGCTTAAATTTAAGATTTTGGGTTTAGGATTTAGGATTTTAGGTTTAGGGTTTAGGGTTTAGGGTTAAGGGCTTACATTTAAGTTATAGGGTTTTGGGTCTAGGGTATAAAGTATAGGGTTTAATGTTTTAAGTTTGTATGTTTGGGGTCAATAGTTTAGGTTTTATGGATTATTGTTTTTCATTTAGGGCTAATGTATTAGAGTTAATGGTTTAGGGTTTAGGGCTTAGGGTCTAGGGTTTACTTATATTATTTAGTGTTCAGGGTTCATGGTTTAAGTCTTAGGGTTTAGGGTCTAGGGTTTAGGTTTTAATGTTTAAGGTTCAATATTTAGTGTTTATGGTTAGGGGTTAGGGGTTTGGGTTTAATGGTTTAGGTTTAAATAGAGTGAACTAGGGTTATTAGTTTCATTAATGTCCAATATGAGTGACCATATCATGACCACATGAAGATGTCATGTATGAGTGATTGAATACCTACATATAGTACCATATATGTGATAGATGTAATATATGAATGATTGTATTATTATTATATATATGCTATAGGTTTCATGTTATAAGCTATTCATTTATTCATATTAATAGACCCATTAATTAAATTTCATTTTCTATGTTGAGAATGAGGTTATTAAGAAGATTCCAAGGCAAATATAGTAAACTCCAAGTATAGTACATCTCCAAATTTGTTGATTGAGTATAAACCTTTTATCAAGGTCCAATGTTATTATATAAACACTATAAAATAATTAAAATTAGAGTGATTCAAATCATTTAATAGCTAAGCCAAGTCAATATCTTTCCAAGTAAGTAGATTAGGCCATCTGGACCTAAAGAGTAGAGTTTCCATTGAATTCTAATTCTTAAGAAAGCAATAAAGGAAATTGGTTTCTTATCCTTAGAGATAGTCTCCAAACATCTTAATAAAAATTTATAAGAACCCTTTGATGAACTTGGTTTAATAACACCTTTTCAAGACCAAATATGCCTATACATAATATGATAGCAGTGCATAGGACTTAGTCAAATTTTTGGGCACTTTGGTGATCTAATTGGTATATTGAGATTGTGTAAAGACACCTATGAGTATCATATCATTGTCTTGATATTTTAATTGAGTTTTTGAATTGAATGAGTCTGAAAAATAAGGTAGTTATATATATCTCTATATCAAGTCATTAAGAGGTATAATTTTTCCTAATAGGCCTATAAAGGGTAGATTTGTTATCGCCTGAGTTTTGAATTAAATTTATTCATGCACTAATAATCTTGAGTCAAATAATTGGTGAAGCCCTCATAGTATTGTTCAAACAAGTGAGGATGTACAATTGAGTGCTTTAGGAGTCAAAGAAAGGTTTTGTTTGAAGGTAGATTACTATATTAGGACCGAGTACCCTATTTTAAGTCATTGAAAGTATTTTTTGATTTGAATATAGAGGCTAATAATTCAAGAGATGATATTAAAGAATAAGGTCATTATTATTTCAATAGTAATACTTAGAAGACCTTTTGTGATAGGCCAAGAGATAATCTATGGTTAGGAATAGACATAATTGTAAGAAAGTTTCTAAAGGACCTTGAAGTAGACTAGTTTGAGTAAATGGAACACTCAATTTGACACTAGTAAGGAATAGTAAATATCAAGATATGGCTTATATATTTAGGTAGGGCATACTCCTTGAGATCAATCCATAGTTTGGTTATTTAATCAAGTAGAGCATACTCAAGTAGATAAATTACATATGGAATACTTAATTAGGTAAAACAAACATGTAATCCTCAATGGTATAGATCTATTATATACGCAACATGATTTGTAACCTCATTTCTCATTTTATCTTTTGATCTTGTAATTATGAAAACTAAGTATTGGCTAGAATTGAATTTTAAAAACTAACTTCTAAATGGTAACTCCTATAGATCTTTAAGCAATTTCAAAAGATGTTGAGTGGCCCTAATTTCTTATATTTTGGTAAAATAAATTTAAAGTATAAGTTTACATTTAATTTTATAAAATTAAATGTAAATTTATACTTTACATTTATTTTACTAAATATATGCTTGCAAAACATCAAACATGGTAAAATAAATTAAAATCCAAGGTTTTTAACAACAACTTCTACTTTCAAAATATATATATATTTCAAAAATATCAAATTGAAAAAAAATTAAAATCCAAAAAGGACATACACCCTTTATAAAGGACACATGCCCTTTGCAAAAGGCATACACCATTTTCAAAGGGTGTGTGTCATTTATAAAGGGTGTATGCCCTTTGAAAAGGGCATGCATCCTTTAAAAAAGGTGTATACCCTTTAGGTTTGGTACTAACCCTTATATATGTTTGCATTGGTTTTTTTTAAAGAACATACGCCTTTTACAAAAAATGCTTTGTATTTTTCATTGTGTTGCTTTTTTTGTCCTCCAACTTTGTGCATCTACCCATAATCTACAAGAGGATCATAATTTTCAGAATAAATAATTGATTTAACATTACTACATTCTTCTTGTAAGCGTACATCAGTTTTAGGATTCTTAACAACTTGATTAATATTATCAAGCTACCCTGGAAGGTTGGCTACCTATAATAATGAGAATCCAACTTTGATTATAGACAAATCATCAATTATATTATAATTTTTAGCATTATTTTGTCTTAAAAAATTAGGCTTATAATATTGATATTGACTATTATTATAACCACTTGATAAATAAATATTTTGAACAACGTTATCAGTTAAACTATTACCATTATTCTAAATAATTTTTCTTTTATCATTAGAAGAAAAATTATTGTTTGTTGTTTTATTATTTTGAGAATAACCATAATATTTATTTAATGTATTCACAACATAATCATTCTCATTTTTTGATGGATCATCAAAAGTGTTTGTATTGTCTACTAGATCTTCAAATATAAGATCTTTCCCTTGAATAAACTTTTTGGACTTATGAACAACAACACATGATCTAGATCATGATCCAATTCACATACATTACACTAATAAGCAATTTTTTAAATTTTTATTTTCATTATTATTTTTATTTGATGAAGAACATTTATCATTAAGCTATCTTTTAACAGTGATCAGCTCATTTTCTAGACTTTGAATAGCCTTTAAAATTTTGAATTATCTAAATTTAGACCCAAAAATACCTTTCTTTAAACCTAATGCAATTGAGTTTCTTTTTATTTCATGATATCCTATAATATCTCTATCTTCTAGAGTCATTTTATATTTTAAACATAAAACATTCCAAAGATAAAGTCTAGATGACTTCTTAGAAGGTCTAAGATCAAGTGGAATTTTTTGATGCATCTTAGTGAATCTAGCAATGAAATGGTAAATGGTCTCACCTAGATCGAGATAAAAATTCAAAATGTCATTAAATAGATCAAAATCTTCTTTAGCTTTCCCAAAAGGTAACTCTAGCTAATCCTCAATATCTTTCCATGTATCAATAACCTTGGCAAACAGACTAATAAATGTTTGATAATCTTTTTCTTCAAGTGTTTGAGAAAAAAATCTTAAACAAATATTTTAATTTTTTATTCCAAGAGTGGCACAAAATATTCTAAATGTTTCTAAATGATCTTGCCAAGATTATTTGGCAGCACCAAAAAAAATTAGTATATTCAATCCCTTAAGAAAAGGCAACTCACCAGGATAGTTTCCAACATTAATTAGATTTGAAAAAATCCATGGAATTAAAGCTATCTAATTTTATGCTTGAACCTATTCTTTATCTTCACCTTCAGTGAGATCATCTTGATCTCTATTCTTTTCCAATCCATGAATCAAATCCTATATTTTCACTTCTACTTCTACTTGATCTCTCATTAGAAGTTTTAGTAGTTTATACCTAAATAAATTGATTATCTTGAACTTGATTAAATTTTAGATTTTTAATATTGGGTTCAAAAGGCAAAACAATTTGTCAAACATAAAATAATCAAAAATAAAATGAGTTCTAGGCCTAGGATTAGCAGCTCAAACTCTAGCTTTATCTTTTTGAATTATTTTGTTTATATTAAGAATGTCTCATTGAGTCTCATGAGTAAGATTTGAATGCTAATCAATCTAAAATTATTTAATCTCTTCTTCTTCATTTATGGCCTAAATAACTTATTGAATATTTTAAGGACAATTATACCATGCATAACATGTTAACTTAAAAGCAACATCAATTTGATCATCAGTAATGTCAATTCTAGATTGGATAATAGGAGGTTGTTATCTTCCAAGTACCATGAGTTAGAAGAAAATTTAACTTAAAACAAATTAAATTTTTGAATGATCCCTAACAAAGTTGCCAAATTCATTGATGATAAATATTGTAACATTAACTAGTCAACGCTTTTATCTATTATGAAAGTCAAGTTGGAATCATACCAATATAATGGTAGGATTCTAAAGGTTTAATTATGATCCTAAATATGCAAGGTTTTTTTAAATTTTCTAGGAAATAATAAATAAGTTATCAAATGTAACATATTTCATTATAATTTTTGAAATCCTCTTTATCAAATAATGAATCAATTTAGATATGTATCTGTAATATATCTTATCTGATAGAGAAGGCCTATTATTAGACAATCTCTTGAAGGAAAGAAATCTAGCTCAGTAAAATAATATATATCAAGTAATATCTTATTTCTGCTATGATATCTTCTAAATAACTTCAAGATAATAAACCAAAAATATAAGACAAATTTGAGATAATCAAGATAAATATATCCTCAATCAAGTCTAAATTCAAGTAGAAATTAACCCAAAAAGATAATAAATAATATACAACAATCTAACTAAAGAAGACAAGAAAAGACAAACAAAAAACAACTACATTAAGAAAAGAGGAAAACCCACTAAACCACTAAATCTAAACAACTAGGTAAATAAATAGGAAAAGAACTAAAGATCTAAGCAAATAAAGCAATCTAAAAACTAACAAACTTAATAAATTAAATGAACTTTAAACTAAGAATCTGACATCTAAACAAGTAAAATAAACTAAACTAAATCTACAAATTTAATCTAAGAAAACCTAATAAGTAAATCTTGAACTATATTAAAACTATAAGAAGAAATAATCAAAGAAAGCAAATTTAACTTAAATAAAGTGGATAAAAATAAATATCTAAGAGAGAAACTTAAGAAAATAGAAATAGACAAGTAAAGTAAACAAATCTAAATAAATATAAATAAAACTACATTAATTAAATATTAATCTAAAACAAAATAATCTATATTAAAATAGAGTTGATATAAAGTACAATATAATTTATAAGTCTCAAAGGAGAGTTGTTTTAGAAGAAAAGATAGATTTTATTTGAGAAACCAACATCTTTATTTATAAATACTTAAGAGACAACTATTAAAATTAAAATAGATCAATGAAATATCACAAACAATAAAGTTTTCATCATTATTCAAGTCAAATACTAAGATTCTACATATAGGGTTACAATAGCAATCATCAAAAGATATTAGACTTGATAAACTTCAGATAATTTTTTATAAATGATGATATAAAAATTGGTTATACCTATGTTACCTAAGCAATTACTCAACCATCAAAAAAAGTACCATTGAGTCTATCTAAAAAAATTATGTTATCTTAGAGTTGTTGTATAGAAAAGAGAGAGATAAATGATTGACTTCATAAATGTATAAGTCTTCAATACATGTTTTGTTCTTCTTCAAATGAATCTTTGATTTCCTTTTATGCTTTAAACTTAGTTGAAAAATAAGTTATAACTAACTTTAGTTAGTTATTAGTTTATCTTAACTAATTGACTTTAGAAGTCAATTAATTGAAAATAGTTATTGGTTAAGGTAGGATTTAATTAAGACTTAAAATTGTTAATAGATCAAATATTTGATCATAGACCAATACCATCTTAATGGGTGGTGACCCTCATCAATTAATAATAAAATAGAATACATATATCAATTATTAAATAGATGAATCAAAGTTTAATAAAATTCTATTTATATTAAACCATAATGCATATTCTAAAATTAACTTAAACATATATATATCATAAAATTCTACTATACTTTACATATTACTATCCACAAATATCAAAATTTGAAAGTACATGTATCAAAACTGCAACCAAAATATCAAGTCTAAAAACATAGCTTTGTACTATCTAAAAGTTCAATTGAAAATAAAAAGTTTATCCTACTGACAATACTTCATTCACTAGTTTGCCTTGTTCATTAACACATTTATTGTATTCCATTTTAGTTACTTGAAATTACATCAACTTCATTCTATAATCACTCGTATTATCATCAATTTCTAACTTTATTCATTTGAGCTCTCTGACCTCAACTGGTGAATCTATATCATTCTGACTTGCTGATATTTTATTTGAAGTAGAAGGATGGATCTCAATCATACACTTTCTACCTTCTGAAACAAGCTTCTCCAAACTCAATTTCCTACATCTCAAAATAGGATCCCTATGAGAAGATGAAGGCTCATTATAAACTGAAGGAATAGCAATATTGATAAAGTTTTTAGCATGGGTTATCTTTATCTCAAGCTGAGTGGTTTCATGGATAGACTGTGGTTCAATAATAGGCTCAATTATTTCAATAATGGGTGACTGGATTGGAAAATGATTTGATAAAATTATGTGTGAAGGGATCCTAACACCAAACCTACATCCATAAAATCTTTGATTTCCCCTATTATTAGCTAGATTGAAAGGTAGATTATTTAGGACATTCAAAACTTAGGGTCTATTGTATTAAAATTAATGAACATCTTAGCACCCCTATGAAATATAGGGTTGAATATCCTAGCCCAGAAGCCACCCCTTGGGATATTTCAATCAATGTTCTAGTGATTAATATTATCTAAATTTTGACCCCATCCTCGATTATCATTAATTCTACTCAACTTAGGTTGATTCCATCTAGACATCTTAAAATAATCTAAAATATATTCAAATTTGATAACTAAAAATCAACTTAAATTCATTCAAAATGAAATAGAATTGAACCCTAAAAACATTGTTGAATATTAACAAAAATTTTGAACTAAATTATACCAAGTGTATCCAACATCATTATTCTATTTATTTCCTTAAAAAAGACAAATTTTCATTATTCTAATTGTATCTTTTAAAACTGACTAAGTCTTTAAATAAAATTATAATAACATAATTTTTTTTATGTAGTTTCTATCTTCACTGTATCAAATTATTTGAAAACCAAACTAAATCAACCTAGAATTGAGGTAAGATTTCACAAATTTATTCATGAAAATTATCTTCTCAGAAACCATCATCTTTTCATATGTCATATTTCAAACAAGAAAACAACTTATAATTTTTTTAAATATTAATAATATAATGTCCAAACTTCAAATGAAACTCTAATAAAATTTCACAACAAATTCTGCTTAAATTCTTAAATCAAGCCCCAACATAGTTATGTGACATGATTCTAGACTAATACTTTTCAAAATGTAACACTACATAATATTTTGAAGCAGAAACCATTTGTTCAAAATATATTCTTCATCAAAATTTTCAACCAAGAAATAACCCATTTCCTCAAATTACTATTATTTCAACATCTAATTTCAAAACAAAACCCAAGATTTTAATACTAAGATGTAAATCCAACAGAAACTTCATATTTTTATCTAGCTCTTTCTTTTAAAAACCAAGATTTTAAAATAAGACTATCACTAGAATTCTATGGCTTCAAAATAGTAGGAACAAACATGTTTATATATATTCAATTACATTCAAACATAACCTTTCACTCACAACTGACCCCATCATTCAAACCTTTTAAAATAATCATGTAACAACAAGCAGAGTTGTTTTCAAAAACTCAAAATCTTGAAGAACCTTTTGAAACCTTATCAAAATTTCATGGCATATGCATGCAGGGTCTATTTACAAAACTGATGCCTTATGAAATTTTAAAACTAAAAATAACATGTTCTAACAACACTGCAATGTTATCATAGAAAGCCAGGACTAAAGGTATACCCAACAAAAACAAAAAAAACCCATATATATTCATATATCCAGCTTGAACTAGAAACCAACACATGTGCTTCAAAACAACTAAAATTTCACAACCTAAAAAATTTATACAAGTCTCTAAAACTAGAAAATGTTTGAAACATCCATATATATCTTGATTTCAAAAATTTGACTATATTATATACTAACTGAAACCATATCAAAATGCATGATGAAAAAGTCTCAATATTATCCAAAATATTATGTCCAAATCCAAAGAAACAAACATGTCTGAGCTTCATCATCTGTCAAATTCCTTATCACAATCCATGTGTATCAAATTTTCATGCAAGAAATAAGATATTGGATTAACAAAAACTATAGGCTTTCTTTGTAAAATCAACATGCAAAGATCTAAACCAATGACTTCATCAAAATCACAACATGCAAATTGAAACCATGTTTCTTTCCAAAACTATCTAAATAACTCATAAAACTCTTCAAAAAAATATTAAAATTGTTCATGGCATACCTGGTAATGTTTTCTTGTAATATTTTTGCTCAAAATCTTTTTTAACAACTTGAAATCTACTCAAAATCTAAACTGACAAAGTTTCCTTTCCACGAGAAGCTTTCAAAAATTACCAAATATAATGAAAAAAAATATATTTATATTTTCCATCCCCCATTGTAACTAACTTAGATATGTGTTCAATTCCTATTGGCTTCTTTCAACTGAGGATAAAATTAGTAATTCTACTAACCTAGTCATCAATATGATCAAATTTGGTAATGATTAATCCTCCTACTAACTTCTTACCAACTTCCAAGAATCAAGTCATGTACACTTCATCATAAAGTCTCAAACCACCAAAACCCTAGCATGATCATGAAATATCCTTGAGTATGCATTTGCATTAACTCTTACCAACTCAATGTGTCTTAATCTCTTATCGAATAAACTAGATATCAATTCATCAAGAAAACATCCCACATCAAGAAAATTCATGATTTGACACAAATCATACATATCACCTTTAACAAATACCAACCTTATATCCTTTGAAATGTATTTCATTAATATATTGACCTAGGTAAAACATTCAAAACCACCATGCCCTGATAATGATTATTAATATCATTTTAAGACCTTAGGATAGATATCCCTAGGTTAGGATCTTTAGAACATATGAATTGATATCATTTTAGAACTTAGACTAGGCAACATTGACTTAAGAACCTTAATCAAATTTAAACTTAGGATATATCACTTAGAACCTTTAAATCTTTTGATATTATATCAAACCAACTTCAATATGTCAACAATTTCAAAGTCCATTATATCATAAGAAATGAAAATGGGCCCTCAATTGAATCTTTAAAAAAAATTATAGTTATCTCTCAAAATGAATTATATTACTTATAAATGATCTTCTTTATGACTAAAATCTACCTAATTGAGGTCTATTTTCAAACTAAGAACTCATATGATTTCTAAAATAAATGAAATCATGCATTTGACCACAAATACAATGCTTTTTAAAACTATAATAATTATGATTTCAAAATTTAAAAATTAAACTAACAAGGTTATAAAATAACCAATTTGTATATTTCAAACCAAGTATCACACTATCCACGTATACCAAATGGTCACCATAGACTACTCAATTTTCCAAAACTAAAAGTATAATCTAGAAGCTGTTATGATAATCCACATTTATTGAGATCAAATAGATATGTGAAAATATCTTAGAAAATATATATACATGCTTTATTCATTTATCCACTATGATTTTTGAAATCAATTAAAATATAAACATGAATTCATCAACCAATCATCATCAATTCATAATGAAAATATGCATCCAAATATACTACTAATTGATCAGGTCCCTAACACATTTTTAAATTTCATGACTGAGTCATCTCTATAGCAGAAAATATTTATTTTAGAAAAATTGAGGGGATGTGAAAAATAAGCATAACAAAATCCACCTCTATTATCTTGATACACATAGGTATATCATTCTATGGTCACTGTACATTATCATGTTTTGATATCATATATGTACTTATACATGCATTTATCCATGATTCTATCTTATACAGGGTATTTGATATGTTATGCACTTGATATTTTTTGATAATACATTTGATCCATGGGATACTATGATATGTTTATGTTGGTTGATTATTATTTCATATATACACTTCTTTAAGTGTCTTTCCTTACTATTGTCTTGTTTGTTTGAGCATTTGAATATGTTTATTTGTTTGTGGCCCCTGTGTATATGTGTAATTTCTTTGACATTTGAATATGTCATTTATTATTTTATGTATATTTGAATATGGCATCCTTTATTTTTTGGACATTGGACTAAGTCATGTCCCTTTGATTATGCAACATTTGAACATGGCCCTTATTTACAGTCTCATAAGACCATTGTATATTGACTTGATTTTGAGTGCCTTTATGTGTTTGATTGTTTACTTGTTGATATTGTCATATTATTTTATATACATTAAAATTATCTTTATCATGCATCTTAGGCCTTCATGTGATCACATTATTTTGTGTGCTTTAATGCTACATTTACCTAGACATATTTTTCTATAGGCTACATGGTTCTATTCACAAATTATATACTTGTTTTATCCTTTTAAGGTTAGGTAACTACTATTTTATAGTCTTCCCTCAACTCAAAGTGGGGGAATATCAGTGGGGGCATGCCATAGAGTCATGTTCTCCACATTAGGAATAATTTTTAAATTTAGTGGGACCATGTCATATGGACATGACTTCCACACATTCACAGTTTCAGATTCAGTGGGGGAATATTTTGCAAGCATGTTCTCCACACTTATTCATTATTTCACAAACCTAAATTCAATGGGGGCATGTTTTGGAAACATGCCTTCCACATTAGCACTTATATTAGTTCTCAAATTCAATGGGGATATGCTTTGGAAGCATGTTCTCCACACTTATTCAGTATTTGGCATACCTAGATTTAGTGGGGGCATGTTTTGGAAATATGTCCTCCACATTGGTATTTATTTAAATTTATTTATTTATTCATATATAGTGGGGGCATACTTTGTAAGCATGTTCTCTAAAATTACATAGTTTTTGAATTGGCTGAGGTAGACATATATATTTCATATTCACAGTTGTGGTATAATTATCTACATTGGTACCATTATTATACATAGTTTTAGCATGAGACATATATAAGGTTAATATCCTATGTAATGTGTATCCAATATTTTAAAATACAAATCATTTTTAGATTTAAAAACACTCTTAAGGACTATCATCACCCACTAGGTTGGACTTTTATAGACTTTATTGAGCCAATATATTGTAGTAGTTGGTTTGTTTTTTGGTATGGTTGAGGTTATTATATCACTCAATATTTCCAAGTTTTTAGGTTGGACTTGATTGTATCATCTAGCCTCACCAATTTGATAGTATGAGTTGACTTTGTTCACCTACGCTCACCAGCTTATATGTATGATTGGGTTGTATAATTAAGCTAATCTCAACTATCAAGTGGTAACTCACCTTTTTTCCAATTTTTGTGGCATTTTCCTTCCAATCTCTCTATATATCCTTAGATATATGAACTTTATAGATTTATATATTTGTCATAATCTCAATATCAATGATACATCTTTCAAATCAAGTTGTTAATAGGTAAAGTAGTTATAAAAATACACAAGTGTACTCCTAAACTTTGCTATTTCATTTTAAATAATTTCAAATGATTTAAATTTTAAATTATATGCACTAATTATATACTATAACATGCTCTTGGTTGTAGATCAATCACTAGCAAAGCACTCAAATTAGGCTCATGCCAAGGTAAGGTGTTTTATACATGCCTAGGTATACATTTATTGTCCTTTAAACTAGTAATTTCATTACTACATTAAAAGGGTAAAAAATGTAGATGATATTTATGAATTTTATAGCACCTTAGTCTTGTACATTTGGCAAACTCAAACCTTGGATATCCTTTGCCATTTTCATAATTCTCACATCTACTATCTTTTTTTCTTTGGATTATCACATGGTCTAACCAGTCTTATGTTGATGACCTAGACCTTATACCCTACCTAAAATTATTAAAATATGTTTATCTTATGCCCTTACAATTTTTGAGCATGTACCTATTTTATAATTGCCATGACATAAGCATTAGACACAAACCCCTACATCGATGCTAGTGTCCTAACCTGAAATAGGTGTTTAGTACTATAAAGTCATCTAATTTACAAATGAAACATATCCTAATGGTTTATCTAAGTGTTTTAATGTGAAATATTTCTTGAATGGAATGGTATATATTAAAAATCATTCCTCATTCACTCTTCACCTAGAGACCTACAACCTATCATAGACCAAGGCAACTTATCAAAGCATTCAATCAAACACTTGATAAAGAAAATCTTCCTTATTTTATCATATTTTCATATTAATTATTGGGACATCACATACACATGTTTTAATTATTGAATAAGTAGCCTAAGATCTTGATTTTCCAAGTTACAAGCTAGGTCATTATTATACTTTCTATCCACATATTGTATGATTTACACATAATCCAATAAATAGGGGATAACTACATCAAAAAGAAGCCCTCTTCATAATATTGTATATATAAGTAGTTTTCATTGACATGGGAGTCTTTGCGATCAACTTGACAACATGTGCCCACTAACCCATTTTCTACAATCACAATGAAGATGAAGAACTAGGGTTTTGCAATTTTATGAAGAGTGATAGTCCATAATCAAGATCTGAATGCACCAGAGTGAAGGCAAAGACAAACTTAGAAGCATATAGATGGTTGCATGATTTTATAGTAGGTATTCTATATAGGACACCTATGTCTAGTTTAGATAGTAACATTGACACAACCATCCAATGTAGACGCTAGTGTTTGTAGCTCTAGAGAAACTCAATCTAGAATTTGTTGATTGTTCCAAAATCTTCTTCTAGTCTACTTTATGTTTGTTCCAAATCCATAACTATGCTAGCATTAGAACAAACTAATTATATTATTTCTTTATCATTTACATATTTGGAACAGTTGAACTTACTATTTTTAGTTTATGTCAGTTTAATAAATTTAGCATATGTTATATCTAAACTTAACATTTAATTGGCATGTTGTAGATCTTATTATCACCCTTGTGTATTGTCATTTCTATATTCTTAACCCTATCTACCCAAGGAGGATCCTTATCTAATTTAGGGTTAAAAAAATGTAAATAATATAAATAAGTAATGATAAATATACTTGAGAAAATCAAGATATCATAAATATTGATGTGATATTAAGTATATTTAAAAATATAATTAATTAATTATTAATGATGATAGTTATTCAATGTAGTATAAATAAATAATGATTAAAATATAACCACAATAAGTTTTATTCATTAAAATAAATTCCATTCAATATCTAGAAATGAGTTGTGATAAATTTTTAAAATAATATATTATTTTTTTCTTCAAAATAAATTTCATTCAACATCTAGAAATGGGTTGTCACAATTTTTTTAAATAATATATTAATTTTTTCAAGACCCTTTTGTTATATGTTTTCACATTTTAGGTCAAACCCAACTTTAACTTAATGCATCCAAATCTTGTTGAGTGTTATTAGTTATACATCCAATACTCTTTTTACATGTAGTGAATATACTTAGTAACTAACCCCTTCCCATCATTTTTAATAGCTCACAAATGGTGCTCTAGTTTTCATATCAAGACGATCACACATGCACACACACACATATTTAACCTTTTTCTAAATAATGGAGTTCTATCCCTATTTTAGTTAAGGGTTTAAATTAATAAAGTAATATAGAATATAGAAATAAACACAGTCCTGATTTGTATTATTGTTTATGTTTTCTACCTTTTTAAAAATAGCAATAAATAGGAAGAAATACAACTTAGCTAGAAAGTAGATTGAGATGGCTAATATAGAAATTTAAAATGGTTATGCAAGACTAGGAAGGTGTCATAAACCTAAATTTTGATTTCATTGGATAAAAAGATACGACTACCAAAAAGTGGATGCTATGGTCTCTAATGTTGTTATCCATTCCTATCGCTATTTTCCAAACTAGTCATAGAGACCTAAAACTTTTTGGGTAATTGCATTGTTCTTGTGTGATCTTACTTGTGAAAAATTGAGTGTTGGTTATAGATGAAACTCATTATAGAGTTGATTTTGTCTTCAAACCCTAGTTCTTCATCATGCTTGATAAAATGATATTTGAGTCACTTGAGAAAGAGGGGGTTAGTGTGTAAGATGAACTGAATGTGAAATCCACACCTCTTATGTGGGCACACTACCTACATACCAATACTCTGAAGAGGGATCAAGCCATATTCAGTTCTCCTAACTAGTGTGTTTTGTCCAATAGTGTGATGCAGATGCAAAATGCTAAATTGATAGTATTTGAGGTGGATAGGGATTGGTATGAGTATTTTAGTAGGTTTGTAGCTATGTTGGATGATTATATACAAAGAATAGGGAAGTTTTTCTTAGTGATTTATTTGTATTCTTACTTGCTTTTTAAATTTTATCACCTCATTTGTAAATGAGCTTTGAGTGGGCTTTTATAGGGAATAATTGGTCATGAGTCAGATGTATTCATGCTAGGTTGACCTAATTAAGGATAAAGATTGGATGAAAATTATTGTTGGGGCTCAAAGTGAAAAATTATAAGAACAACAAAAATGGGACACTTTTGTGCTCGATGCTATAGTCCAAATGGGGCACTTATGTCTTACAGGATCAAGACTTAGGGGAATAGGATTGGCATAAAGAATGTTGTTTAACTAAGGTGGAATGACTGTTTAGAAGGTTTTGGATGACTGGTAATGAGAAAAAAGGTGTCTTGGAGGGTCACAAGAGCATGAAAAAAGGACCTATGGATGGGGTGTCACAAACCACACTCAAACTACCAATTTGGATATTTTATATGACTACATTTGCCCCCTTTTATTCTAGTGATGTAAAAAAGTGAAATACTAAGATAAAGGAAAAATAGAAAGTGTATCTAAACTTACCTACAAGGGTGAAGCCCATGAATATTTGTGATGTTGAGTGTGTATAGAAAGAGCACAACATGAAGCATAAATTTAAAATAGAAAATAAGGAATAGATCATTTCTTACTAGACATGCTATGTCTAAAACAAGAATACACAAAGGCTAGGTAAAAGAGAGAGGAATAAAAAGGAACGAATACACCTCATTGGGTAAGTGAACCAATATAAAACCTATTGTGATGTTTAATGATGTTTAGTGATACTAAGTGATGTTGAGTGATGTTGGGTATGTATTATACTAAAATTAATGATAAGAATGAAGTTGAGTGCTCAATTCCCTAAGGGTGGCTCAAGAATACAAAGGTTAGCTCTTTGGCTCCATCATCACCCACTATGTAGTGAATCTATGTGATCGTGCATGTGTTAGTCAATGTTTGGACTATGTATTTAATCTCTCTAAGTAGGTGTCTCAAGAATATAAAGGCTATCTGGTCCTTTGGCTCCATCATTACCCACTAAGTGTGAACTATGAACTGATACTGGTATGAACGTGTGTCATATGAGATGGATCATGAATCCCATAAATGTTCTATAATCTAATAATGTGGCATGGATATCTGAATGTGTACTAAGAACTAGGCCAATCTTGGCCACTCCAAAAGGTGGAGATTAGGTTTTTATGAAATCCACTCTGAAATTAAGAACTAAATTTATATGAAAGCCACTCTGAGATGATGCCAATCACTTACAGATGGAATAAGGCACATAAATAATAAGAATACCTTTGTAATATAATGAATTGGAAAGAAAATAAGACAAATTTGTCATGCACATTACCATTAATCACTAGTGTTTGTAACATGGATTTTGATCTAGAAGTTGTACCAACTACCCAATCTGAAACTAGGAGCAAGATCCATCATGTCATGCATGATGCCCCTCATATCTTGATAATATAAGTAAAACTATAATAAAACTACCCAATCTAAATTGAACTATAGCTCATAAAACTATAAGTGACCTTACATTTTTATTTGTTTCTAAAAATTCTAGGTTTTTGGCTATTTAGATAGGAGCACCAAAAAGTGGACACTTTGGTATCTGATGTTGTTGTCTAATTTCAATGCTCTTATCCTTTACTATTTATAATAACTATTATATATTCATCACTATTTTTTGGTCTATTTTATGTGTTTTAAATTTTGATTATTATTTTGAGTATTTTGAAAACTGATTTTTGACTGGTAGAGGGATTTGATCTTTATGACAAAACCCTTATTTGTTGCTCTCTCTTTTGAGGGTAGGAATGAAGACCCTGCAATGACTACCCTAAAAATAAATAGCCTTACAGATGTGTTATGCTATGAAATACATCATATATCAATGATAATTTAAAATATGTCTCATGGTATAGCATAGTTTGTATTGGATATTGCTAGATCACTAGGGGTATGCCTAGATATATGTAAAAATGTAATAGCATGTGCAGTATACTAAACTAAAACTAGAAATTTGGTTAGTTGTTAAGGAGGGATGGAGCATGATGTCCATCATGGAATCTAAGAAGGAAACATAATACACAATATGGATCATTGCATTATAAACAACTGAGAAGCAAACAAGCACTCAATGCAAAAAGCAAGAATCATATAAAAGAGGCAAAGGGGCTAAGAAAACAAGTGACATGGGCACATTTCACTCAAACTAAGAAAATCAAGCATACAAGACATGTTCAAATTCTCACATACACATATAATTTCAAACAAGCAAGATTAGCATGAGGGCCACAAGCACATAGAAGAGTACAAGCAAAAGACATTGGTAAATGTCCTAAGGCACACATAAGTAACAAAATAGGAACTAAGAAATTCAAACACATCTAGCTACTCAAAGCAAGAAAGGAAGTCATGTAAATTCTAGAAAAACTATCACATCTAAATAATCAAATCAAGAAATGAAAGTATGCAAAACATGTAGTACAAGACTAAGTAGATGTTAAGAAATACACAAGTGTTATATACTAGTGAGTGTCAATAGAATAATTTATGTAACCTAGTAAGTAATATACATTAACATGATAACTAGAGTGTGTGGTGTAGGAATGACATAATATGGATGGTGTATTCATGTAGAAGATGCCCTTGGTGGGTAGATATGTCGGTGTATGTCTCAAATGTAGAAGTAGAATGTCCATTCAATGGGTAGAGTGAATGGGTGTCACTGCACGCACTCAAAAAAGATCAAGTGAAGCATGGTAATGTAGATAAACCAAAAAACAATAGCATAGAATAGCAAAATGTAAGTCTAGTATGGTAGTAGAAATTTAAAGCATGGATAATGCATACATTTGAAAAGTTTTTGGTGTTTTGAGTTATTTGAATGTTTTTATATTTTGAAATGTTATATTGTTTTTGGTATTTTGAAACAAACTATGTATAAGTAAGAAAAAAGACACTATGTATAAGTAAGTAAGCTGATAAATTATATAAAAGTAAGTAGAAAGAAATTAAGTAAAATAAATACTGAGAAGAAATGATATTAACCAATTATTATCATAAGAGACTCCCTATCATGGTATCTTTTATCAAGGAGAGGGATTATCCATGATCGTGAAGCATGATGGAAGGTCTAAGACTGTGACTCTAAAAGTTGTGTATGTTATAAGTGCTCTAAAATCTCTATAGTGGAAACTAACTATGGCATCCTCTTATAACTCTAAGAAGTGGATGTAACTATGGGGCTCTTAGGGACCCATCTAGTAGTAGAAGAAGCTCTCTAAAAATGTGTTCTATGGGTAAAGGCATGAGACCTCAATGATAATTCTTGGGTGTGATTACTATATATATAACCTTTATAGAGTCTTGAAATTATCTTTGATGTAGTGGTCACTCTAAGAGAGGCCTCCATGGAAGTGTATGAACTCTATATGCTAATAAGGGAGGCATCAACTATGTTTAAGCTTTAACTAAAGGAAGAACTGTTACTAGTGGATGAGCTCAAATTAGTGACTATAGATTAGGAGATGGCTTTGACATGGGGAGTGGTAATTCATATGGAATTCCACCAATTTTAATAACCTAATTAGTGTGAATGTATTTCATGCATCTATGAACTATGGAAGGTACTACATGAAGTTTTTAGATCTGTGGTCGACTAAGCAACATGTTGAATACTCCTACTCTGGGAATAAGAGTAAATGGTGTGGTGACATGTGTTGGACCAACCTATAGAGGAAGTATAATCTCACCCAATAAACTCTGTATGTGTCTATTGAATCCACTAATAATTGTGCTCATTGGGGTGATATCTTACTTTCAATATCCTAAATGTTGAAGTAATGTCATAGTGCACATGTTCACATTGGATCCATTGTCTATGAGAACACTATAAATGGGATGGTGATAAATGCAAGCTCTGATAAAGAGTACATAGTAATATGAATCATCCTCAATTATCTCCTGATCTGAGAGGGAGATTAAAGGTCTAGTTAGAACTCTAGAATTCTACATACCAATCATGTTACTCAAAGGATGTGACTCAACTTAAGGTGCCTAGTATGTACCTGGTGGAGGATGTACATGATATTCATGATGAACACCTAATGTGTCCCTATCTCCTATTTAGAATGTTGTGGGAAAATATTTGAGAAAAAATTTAGAGCCTTATCATATGTTTATTTTTCTTGAGGCTCAACTAGAGTGCCAATATCAATAAGGTTGTCATCTATCAAGTCTTGAATCTTGTGTCACAAATTGATGAATTTATTTGTTATGTGGCCTAGTGCCTTGTGAAAATTATAGAATGCATTCTGATCATATCCTCATGAAAGAGGTTTTGTCTTATCAACTTCTTGAATAGGAGGGAGAGATATGATATTACATTCCAATAGCTGCTCTAAAAATCTAGGTGGAGATACTAGTAGATTGGTAAAGGCTCATCGAGGAGATGCTGATAAAACCACTCACTGAAGGGGATCTGAAGCTATATTAATTATAGGTTGATTTTAACTTTTGATATCATTAACCTTTACTTTGTATGGGACTTTAATGTTACTCTTGTTTGTTGTTTCTGATATGTTGTGTACTTGAGTTTGCCCACTAAAAGTAATTTGAATTCCCTTTCCTTTAGTGTATGACATAACTTAGTGAAGGAATAAAAAATTTTGAACATTATTGACTCATGCAAAGGTAGTAGAAGACTTTATTTAAAGAGATCTTGTAATTCTTGATCAGTCATGGGGCTAGTCATTTTAGCCAAGATAGTCTTATATCTAAGAACATAATTTGTGAGATGCTCATTTGACCTTTGTTTCTATTGTGCAACCTGGATATAATAAACCTTGTCACATATGTTAATGCTAAAATAAGCTAGGAACATGTCAGCTAAAGGATTAAATTCTTTGACCAACTAATTTGATAGATTATAGAACCATTATAGATCATAATCCTTTAAACTTCATAGAGATAGCTTGGTTAGTAACTGGTAATTTGGCACATATTCCAAGCATGCTACATGAAAATATCTCAAGTGTGTATCTAGATCACCCTTACCATTGTATAGAGTGAGTTTGGGTTGAACAAAACCTAGTGGCAAGGGTGTAGAAGCAATATGGTGTGCCAATGGTGTATGAGGTATAGCAAAAGATTCCAAATATTATGTTTCTTTAGAGGCACCTTACTCAAGATGTAGCACATTGTATTAAAGAGATTTTTCTCTTTCACAATGGTATCCACATCAGGAGGTGAAGATGTACTAGCCATAATTAGTGGTGTCACATAGAAAGGTTGGACTGTTGTAGGGGATTGTTGATATATAGTTTCCCCTATAATGTCATTTGCAACTAGTTGTTCTTTGGTTTGATAATATTGACCATTATTTACTCTTTGTTTTTCTTCTTTTAGTGTTTTAAGCATATCATCCTGCATATCAATATTTTTAGTTAAAAGGTCTTGAAGTTCCCTTTTATCAATTTTGTCAAAGCTGGTATATTGTTCCATTGTTAAAGTAGGAAAATAAAGTGAAAGTGGATTGAATTTTTTCCAGTAAGTTATAATAATAAAAATGTGATGCAAGGAAAGTAATAAATAAAGAAAATGTAAAGTCCTAAAAATAGTAAACTAGAATATGCATAAAAAAAGATATGAAGCTCACAACATGTAAGGTGATACCTCAAAAGGATAGGGACCTAGTATATTCAACTAGGGTTTGAAATAAATGATTTTTAAAATTACTATGGTGAATTTTTAAAATTAAATGTGAAATTTTGATATATATATATATATATATATATATATGCATGAAAAAAATTAGAAAAATATTGCTAAAATCAACAAGGAATTTTTCCTAGGGTTTCTAGGGTTTTTGTGCATAAATGAAGTAAGTTGGGTTCACTAAATGATTTAAATTTTTTGGGAATAATGGATTTTTATTCCTATTTTAGTTAAGGGTCTAGATTAATAAATCAATACAGAATATAGCAATAAACATAGTCCTGATTTGTATTACTGTTTGTCTTTTTCACCTTTTTAAAAATAGCAATAAATAAGAAAAAATACAACTTATCTAGAAAATATACTAAGATGGTTGATACAAATGTTAAAAATGGTTGTGTAGTAATAGGAAGGTGTCATAAACCTAAATATGGATTTCATTGGGCAAAAGGATAGGACCACTAAAAAGTGGATGCTTTGGTGTTTGGTGTTATTGTTTGTTCCTACCACTATTATCCAAATTGATCACAGAGACTTGAAACTTTCTAGGTAGTTGCGTTATGCCTATGTGAGCCTACCTATGAAAAATCAAGCATTGGTTATTGATGGAACTTGTTGTATATCTGATTTTGTCTTCAAAACCTAATCATCCATCATGCTTAATAAAATGATATTTGAGTCACTTGATAAAGAGTGGGATTTAGTGTGTAAGATGCATTGAACATGTAATCCACACCCCTTGTGTGGGCATGTTGTCTACATACCAATACTTTTAAAAGGGATCAACCATATGTATTTCTCCCACCTAGTGTGTTTTGTGCAATAATGTGATGCGGATGCAAAATGCCAAATTGATAGTGTTTGAGGTGGCTAGGGCTTAGTATGAGGATTTGAGTAGGTTTTCAACTATGTTAGGTGACTATATGTAGAAAATAGTGAATATTTCCTTAGTGATTTATTTATATTCTTTTTTGCTTTGTAAGTTTTGTCATCTCCTTTGTAAACGAGCTTTGAGTGGGGTTTTATAGGGAACAATTGGTCATGGGTCATATGTATTTATGTTAGGTTGACCTAATTAAGGATAAGGATTAGATAAAAATGATCATTAGGGCTTAAATTGAAAAAGGATAGGAACACTAAAAATAGGACACTTCTATGCCCAATGCTATAGTCCAAATGGGGCACTCACATCCTATAGGCTTGGGACCCAGGGGAATAGGATTAACATAGAGAATGCTATATGGTTAAGGTGGAATGACTATTTATAAGGTTATAGATGAATACTAATGATCAAAAATGTGTCTAGGAGGGTCATAAGAGCATACAAAAAAGACCTATGGATGAGGTGTTGCAAGCCACACTCAAACTACCAATTTAGACATTTTATATAACTACACACACATGTGTGTGTGTGTTACATATATATGTATGTATATATGTACATATATATATACATACACACACACATGTGTGTGTATGTATATTTATATGTATATATACACACATATACATATATGTATATGTATATGTATATATGTGTGTGTGTTTATATATATATATATGTATATATATATATATATATATGTATGTATGTATGTATGTATGTGTATATATATATATATGTATGTGTGTGTGTGTGTGTGTATATATATATATATATATACACACATACATACATATATGTATGTATGTATGTATGTGTGTGTATATATATACACATACATACATACATACATGTATGTATATATGTGTGTGTGTGTGTATATATATACATACATACATGTATACACACACATACACATATATATACATATAAATACATATTATATGTGTAGATATTTGTGTGTGTGTGTGTGTGTGTTATACTACCTAGAAAATTATGTGTGTGTGTGTGTGTGTGTGTGTGTGTGTGTGTGTGTGTGTGTGTGTGTGTGTGTGTGTGTGTGTGTGTGTGTGTGTGTGTGTGTATGTATTTGTATATATATATATACATACATATATGTATATATATACACATGGATGAGGTGTTGCAAGCCACACTCAAACTACCAATTTAGACATTTTATATAACTACACACACGTGTGTGTGTGTTACATATATATGTATGTATATATGTACATATATATATACATACACACATATATATGTGTGTATGTATATGTATATAATTTATGTATATTTATATGTATATATACACACATATACATATATGTATATGTATATGTATATGTATATATGTGTGTGTGTGTATATATATATATATATATACACACACACACATATATACATATACATATACATATACATATATGTATATGTGTATATATATATATATATATATATATATATATATATATGTATGTATGTATGTATGTATGTATGTATGTGTATATATATATGTGTGTGTATATATATACACATACATACATACATACATGTATATATGTGTGTGTGTGTGTATACATACATACATGTATGTATGTATGTATGTATGTATGTATGTATACACACACACACACACACACACATATATACATATAAATACATATTATATGTGTAGATATTTGTGTGTGTGTGTTATACTACCTAGAAAATTAGATACATGGAATACTATCTAAAATGATAAATATTTATATTAGATTGACTTAATTTTAATTATTCAACTATAGTTTTTTTAATATTCTTGTGTTAAATTCAATTTTTATTGTGTAACTAAAGAGGCCTTTGGGCACATGGATTTATAGGATGAAACTAATGATGTAGGCGAGAATGAATTCAAAAATGATAATGACAATGAGTTAATTTATTTCTTTAATTCAAAAATTGTATTTTGTATAAAAATTTAATCCAATATTTAATACAGTTTGAGTATTAGTTTTTTTTATTCTACAAGTTTTCAATTACTCAATCCCTTGGTAATTTATGGATGGATGATCATGTGTTACTTTGAGGTGTATATGATGGTGATGGTGATGATCATTGAGATAGAAAAAATGCTCATAATCTTCCTCCTATTAGTGGTGGAAATGTCTAAGTTATGCATCTGCTTGGTAGTGATAGGACCATAATTAGACTAGAAATGATGTTAGTGTTGTTATTGGTAGTAGTAGTTTTTATAGTATTATTGGTGTTCACTAGTTATCTCCTTAGGCTCACCAATGAATACCTCATTAAATTATTTTAGAACAGTTTTATGTGATTCAACATCATGGAGAGTAGGTCAATGTGGGTGATTTGCATGATGATTATCTAGTTGTATACATAAATTATTCAAGGCTTCCTCTTTATTTATGACACATTGAGTATAAACATTTATTATATTTTATATTGATATTTATTTTCATGTCAATGTCCATTATTTATATTTTTTTATTTTTATGTTAATATATTTTTTCTACTAATCCTATATAAATTTTTGAAAAAAAGTAATTTCATTTTATTATAGTTAAAAATTCACTAAAAATATAATAACATAAATTGATAAATAAAAGTTAAAATTAATCAATATTATATTTTATTACTTGTTAGTACCTCTATTTGAAATATATGTTCTTGAAAAATTGTTAATATGTATCAAACTCTAGGCACCTATTATAATCTTGTCACATTATTTCTCCCATTAAATTATTTCACATTAATTAATAAATACATCAACTTCTCCACAAATTTCATACAATGTAGTAACAAATGGCCTCAATCTAGCTAAAAAACTGTGTTGGGTGTGGAATAAAATTTAAAAAAAATGAGCTCAGAATCATTGTATACCCAAGGTATTGTGATTTTCAATTGCCTTCTTCAAATAAGAATAAAATATACCATATGATGGTTAAATGTATGTTTCATTCAAGTTCATTCATTTTTATAAACATATCACACTATTACACTCACTTATCCCCCCACCTTATCTATCACTGAAGTCACATGTTTTAGTGTAAGTAACATTTAATAAAATGTTCACATATTACTATTTAAAATAAAATTATACTTTTTTATTATAATAATAAATAATGAAAACCAATCCACCATTGTCCTACATGAAATTGAACTTCATCCTTGGTTAGTGTAGACTTTTTCCCACTATGTGGTTTTACCTACACTTACTTAGCTTGCTTAAGTTAATAATAGGTCATTAGGGGAAATATACTTTAAGACATTTTATAATTGTGAGTTGAGTTAATTACTTTTTTGGGTGACCTAATTTCTCACTATATAATGTTCCTATGTACTTTTTTCCTAATAAATGAATGTTAATGCAACTTTTAGTTGTGAAGACAAGCTTCTTCCAATTGAGTTGTTCTTATGGCTTCACTACTCCATATAGTTTTAGCTTCATGTATTCAATCCTATCCAGACCGATCCTTGATTGTGGCCTACTTCAACATGATATCAGATATTTTCTATTATTTGAATGTCATAGCCTCTATTTTGAGATCTAGCATTCTAGTTCATTCGATATTTTTTCATTGATTTCAATTTTCAAGTGTTTGGTGGGGTTTCTAAAAATCTATATAAATCTATACCTCTAAAATTTTGAAATAAAAAATAGACAATGATTTTAAATTCAGAAGGTGTCAAAACCCTTGACTCAATTGTAAACACAACCTTGTTTTGTGATAGCTAGTTTTTGACCATTTTGGAGGGTTTGAAGGTCATTTTTTTAATTCTAAAAAAATCATACACACAGTGACTTTGAGAAAAAAGCATTTTTGGGTTTTTTGGGTTTGTCAAAATCCTAGGTGGGTCCTTTATAGTTTTTAAGGAAGCCATACTAAATCTACAGATCTGAGGGTTTTTTAGTTTGATATAGTTTTTACCCCCTATAGACCCTTTGGAAGGTTTCTACCCTTTGACAAACATTTCTACCCTTCCAAGCAGTTTAGGAAATTTTAACAGTTTCTAGTAGTTGGTAGACTTTTCTTTGTAGATAAATAAAACTAATAGACATTTGAGTGATTCAATAAAATAGGTTAGAAATTGACCCCTCTATAAGTAACTTGGTCAAAACTCGACCCTCTTACCTATGATGGACTTTGATGCATCTGCAAGCAAACCAAATTAACTCTATGACCCTTACACAACTAGTAGAACCTGATAACCCTGCATGTATGCTTATAGAAACCTAACACCCTTTCCCACATGCCTATTAAAACATGGCACCCTTAACTACATGCTTATCAAAAATAGACACCATTTCCTTCATGCATAGTGGATTTGTCCACCCCTACAAGTAACATAGGTAGAGTCTAACCCCTATAGAAGCACACTGCAAGCTTTAACCACCAAATTTTCACCCAATGATAGCCATGAGGATGTCAAATTTAAGATAATTAAATTTGGAACTATTCATTTTAAAAGTAGAGGTAAATTTAGAGTGGCATCACTCCCCCAATCACATCACAGTGTAAAGTGACATCATTAAGAGGGAGCACCCATCCTAGCCCTTATCCCTTGGTCACATGGGAGTTTAGTCCTTGGTTACAACCAACCTAAGGGGGCTTAAATTTTCCTCAAAATGTTGAGCCAACTTTTTGCACACCCAAAATTTATGCAAAGTGGAGAATTATTTTTGTGAGCAAAGAAACCATCAAACCTATAGCTCTTTTCAAGGAGCCATTTTTTTTAAAGTGTGAATTTTTTGAGATTTATACATTATTAATATTATCATGTCTTATAAAATTAAATATTTGTAGTTATAGTGGGTTATACATCTTATTCTTTCATCACATACTTCTTTTTTGCACCATGGATCAGATTCAAGTTCTACTTCTTACACCATTCAACTATCACAAGTGAAAAGTCAAAGTTTAAATCCTCTTGAGGAGCAAAGAATTACATTGAATCATGATCGGTATAAAAAATATCTAACACTTGATGCAAAAAAGGTGAGGTGGTTTAATGTAAGTGAGGAATCCTATGATTATTTATGTCTCCCAACCTACTCTTTCATATCAAATCTATAACTACTCCTAATAAAGTCTAGACCATATTAGAAAATCTCTTTGGAAGGTAGGACATAATGAGAGTTCATGAGTTGGAGAATGAACTTATGAATTTGATCCCAATAAACTTTGATATTACATAGGACTTATTTACAAATTTCAATCACTTAGGTTGTAGATAAAATTATGCAGCATTAATAAAAAAGATAATCAATTGGTTATTTTCATCCTTTCCAAATTGGGATCTGGCTATTTTATCTTCATTTATACCTTCCACATATCTACTTTTTGACCATTTTGGAGGCTTTAAAGGTCATTTTTTTAATTCTAAAAAATTCATACACACAGTGACTTTGAGAAAAAACCATTTTTGGGTTTTCTAGGTTTGTCAAAATCCAATGTGGGTCCTTTATATTTTTTAAGGAGTCCATACTAAATCTATAGATCTAAGGGTTTTTTAGTTTGATAGATTTTTTATGCCCTATAGACACTTTGGAAGGTTTATACCCTTTGACAAAAATTTATACCCTTCCAAGAAGTTTAGGAAATTTTAATAGTTTCTAGCAGTTGGTAGAGTTTTCTTTGTAGAGAAATAAAACTGGTGGACATTTGAGTGGTTACAGTAAAATAGGTTATAACTTGACCCCTCTGTAAGTAACTTGGTTAGAACTTGACCCTCTTGTTAGCACCTATGATGGACTCTAATTCATCTTTAAACAAACCTAATTAACTTTATGACCCTTACTTGCACAACTAGTAGAACCTGATAACCCTACTTATATGCTTATTGAAACCTAACACCTTTTCCCACATGCCTATTAAAACTTGAAACCCTTAAATACATGCCTATCAAAAATCAACACCATTTCTTTTATTCATAGTGGATTTTTCCACCCCTACAAGTAACATAGGTAGAGTTTAACCCCTATAGAAGCACACTGCAATCTTCAACCACCAAATTTTCACCCAATGATAGCCACGAGTATGTCAAATTTAAGATAATTAAAGTTGGAACTATTCATTTGAAAATTAGAGGTAAATTTAAAGTGGCATCTCTCCCCCACTCACATCACAGTGTAAAGTGACATCATTAAGGGGGAGTATCCATCCTAGCCCTTATCCATTGGTCACATGGGAGTTTAGTCCTTGGTTACAACCAACCTAAGGGGGCTTAAATTTTCCTCAAAAGTTTAAGACAACTTTTTTCACACCAAAAATCTATGCAAAGTGGAAAATTGTTTTTATGAGCAAAGAAACCATCAAACTTCCATAACTTTCAGCCTATATCTCTTTTTTAGGAGCCTTTTTTTTTAAAGTGTGAATTTTTTGAGATCTATACATTAGTAATATTATCATGTCTTATAAAATTAAATATTTGTAGTTTTAGTGGGTTACACATCTTATTATTTCAGTACATACTTCCTTTTTGCACCATGGATTAGATTCAAGTTCTACTTCTTACACCATTCAACTATCACAAGTGAAAAGTCAAAGTTTAAATCCTCTTGAGGAGCAAAGGATTACATTGATCATGATGGGTATAAAAAATATCTGACACTTGATGAATAAAAGGTGAAGTGGTTTAATGTAATTGATGAATCCTATGGTCTAATATGATTGTTTATGTCTGCCAACCTACTCTTTCATATCAAATATATAACTACTCCTAATAAATTCTAGACCATATTGGAAAAACTGTTTGGAAGGTAGGACATAATGAGAGTTCATGAGTTAGAGAATGAACTTATGAATTTGATCCCAATAAACTTTGATATTACATAGGACTTATTTACAAAGTTTAATCACTTAGGTTGACTATTTTATTTTCATGTATACCTTCCACACCACCAAACATGCCCTTAGAGATACATGGATCATGCCATTATTATATGACTTTGCAGCTAACTTGACTCAAAAAAAAGATTATCTTATTCAAATGGGTACATTAAAGTCATCTAAATTGCATGCCTTAATTGTGAGTCATGACAAATAGAAGGCTTCTAACAGTAAGGAGAAGAAATAAAACAAGGACCAAAGCAAAGAAAGGGTAAAAATTTTGAAACTAAGTCTAAAGCATCAAAAGAGTCCTCCTCTTCAAATGGGAAACCCAAGAAAGAATGACTCACATGTACCTATAATAATAAATCTAGGAATTATGAAACCAAATGTATGAAGAATTAGATTGACCAACTGACAAAGATGCTCAAGAAACATAATATCAGTGTCATTGATTCAATTAATAAAATTTAATTAACATAGGAGTCTTCTAAGGCCAAAGATAGTATAAATGGCAAAGATAAGGGTAAATTACTTGTTGTATTTGCTTCTCAACCTTCCACATGGGTAATTGATTTTATTTCCTTGCACCACATGGATTCATCATAAGATTTTTTCTTGTTCTTAGAGCCTTTTTATATGCCTTTCATCTTGTTGGGTGCTGATACTTTTGTATAAGTTACTAGGAGAGGATCTATTAAAGTGAATAATGGGACATTTCAAGATGTTCTATGTGTTCCCTCATTATCCACCAATCACTTATCTATTTATCAAATCACTCACATCGATTTAGGAAAGAGAGTTGATTTCACACCTAATTCAATGGTTATTAGGGAAGTAGAGAGTGACTCCATAGTTTCATTTGGTAAAGTAGATCACTAGTCACAATTGTATATTTTCACATTTTAATCTTGATCAAGCCTTTACTTCTTTACTTACTCATTCAAATGGGATGAGTAAATTATGGGATGAGTGATTTAGTGATCTCAACTATCACTATCTAAAGTAATAGTCATCACAACATGGTTTCAAGGTTGCTACATGTTCATTTTTTATGGAATTTTCCAACATTTCATACTTGTTAAACATCCTAAAGGTAAGTATGACAAAGGCAAATCATGGAGAGGCACATAGACATTGGAACTAAATCATAGTGACATTGTTGGTTTATTTCTAGCTTCGTCATTCAACAATAAAAAATACATGCTTACTTTCATCAACGACCTTTTGAGGTATACATGGGTGTACTTTCTTAAGAATAATCTAAGGTCTTTGATCATTTTTAGGACTTTGAGGTGCTTGTATAAAAATAGTCAAGTAAAACCATCATTTTTTTGTATATCAAAAATGGTGGTGGGTATGTTAGTAACTATTTTAAATAATTATGTGCTTCATATGGAATTTAACTACAACATATTATCCAATATATTAATTAGTATTATGGTGTTATAGAGTTCAATAATAGGTCCTTGAAGGAAATGTCCAAATATATGCTACACTCTAAGTCTATTGTACCTCAGTGTAGACAAGGCCATCAACTATGATTGTTACTTCTAGCACTGAGTTCCTCATAAATAATTGAAGGGAGTCACTCCTTTTGAAGCTTGGAGTGGTCATAAACCCATAATGAATCACTTATGAGTGTTTGGATCTTCTTCTATGGCCTGCATTTCAAATAAGAAATGTAAGGAAATGGAACCTCAATGTTAGCCTTGCTTATTCATTGGATATCATAAGGGTGTTAAGGGATATAGGCTTCTCCATTCCACCACTCATGAGTTATTCATTGAGAGGAGTGTTCATTTTTAAGAGGGTCATTTAGACTCTGCACATGACACATTGGGATTTGATGATAATTCTAATGATTTAGATCCACCTGAGTAGCTTCCTAATGACCAATATTCTTATTTTAGTTCTAATGATGAGATTAGTGATGGGGACTCACCTACTCCTTCTCCCAAAATATCTTCAGAGGATGAATAATCTCATCTTAACTCCCCAACATCTAGTCCTCTTTAGGCTAGAAAGACACTTCAAAGTGTTGGCCATTAGGTTGGAGATCAATCAAACACCAAGTGAACATGTTCACAATTTTAGAATGCCCACATGCTTCCATTTCATTTGATTTTGATCCTTAATCATTTCATGAGGTATTAGGCACTCCTGAGTTGGATACTACTATGGGAGAGGAGTATGGTTCCTTACTAAGGAACAACACTTGGGATTTATTCTCTCTTCTTAAGGGAAGAAAACTTGTTTGATGTATGTGGATCTATCAAAAATAATTGTAGTAGATGGGTCCATATACAAGTTCAAATCATGTTTGGTAACAAAGGGTATTTCTCAGGTACCTGGCATTGAATATTCCAATACTTTTGCCCCAGTTTCCAAAATGAACTCAATCTAACTCACTCTTACCATTATTACAGCACATTGTTGGGATGTTCATCAGATAAATGTGAAGAGTGTATTTCTTCATGATGACCTCAAAGAGTAAATATAAATGGAACAACCACAAGTATTTGTGGAAGATTGCTCCTTAGTTTTTAAACTTCAAAAATATAGATCTATGGCCTCAAGTAAGCTTCTAGAGCTTCATATGCCAAGATGGGCTTATATGCATAAAAATTTGCTCGCTTCATTTCTTATCACTAATATTTATTATTCAATACTAACATCATTAATTTTGTCTAAATCCTCCTTACTAAATCCTCCTAATAATTTTCATAACATCCCCTTCATTCATCTTATCATGTATCAACCTTACCCTTTCCCATGCCTTCATTAATTCTTCTAATCTATCATGGTTATCAACTAAACCCACTTATATATTATATTATGATTTTTTTATTCACAGTCTCACCTAATTGCCTACTCTTAGGATTTATTACAAGCCTACTCCCTAACTCCCATCTAATCATTTACTAATCTTGCTTATCCCCCTAATGGATTTTAGAATCCCCTACTATTCTCTCCATCTTCTTTAGAATCCTCCAATTCTAGAGGCATATTGGGAAATTTTAATTCCTTCCATATGCTCTATTTAAACACCCCCATCTTTTATTAAAACCAATCTAGGGTATGTGAGGCAAAACCATGCTAACAACAACACATGATCTATGAACTTCCATATTATCATCTTAGTCCATTATCAAGCTAATCACATGATGTCCTAATAATCTAAGTCTTCCAATAAACTCCATTCAATCAAGAGCAAGAGATCAATCATAATCAATTTGAAGCAAGATTGGGTCTAAGAGGTCATGATGTTGGTATAATTTTGTTTTAAATTCATTTTTGTTGCATTATGATCTTGTTTGTTTCAAATTTTGAAGATTATGTTTTGAGTAATTTTTGATATAATTTTCATTGTTTAACCTCGTTACTCAAAATTTCCATTTCACATTTGGAAACCACTATGGGATCCATCCTCTTAATTTGACCCACTTGAGTTGTTAGCGTGTGTAGATAAGCTTACGAGTTGGAAAGGAGGATATATGACCATATATCCAAAAATCTATGTACAGCCATATCTAAGGGTTAGAAAGAATGATAATGGGATTTATAAGTCCATTTGGATCCCTTTGTTGTCTTTGGATTGAGTAAAAAATCACAACCTATGAATTTGTTGGTTAAAATAATAACTTTGCTAGTGAATTTGATGATTGATTAAGCGAATTTATCAGGTTGTGTTGAAATAAAAGCTAGTTTCTAACATGTCTACTTTGATTTTTTTTGTCTCTACGAGATTTAAGATATTTGTTCAGGTACCTACAAAGTCACTATTGGCATCCCTTTATAATTTTCAATGGTGGTATTATAATAATCATAATTATTTTAGACAATCTATTGATAATTATTAGTGTAGGTTTTTATCTTTCCCTATTATTTAATTAGGGAAATTATATATTTGTACATACATAGATTTTTCCTACATTCGTGCGATAGGCTAGCTTATGTGGAGATGTGTGTCATAGATGTGTCATAGTTGTCATAAGTAACTCCTATGACCGGCTATTCTGGGTATGGGAGTTACTTATCTATTCTTAGCACCCTGTCACCACCTTTCATGGAGGAGTTACAGTCTATTCTTGGGGTGCCTTGACCACCTTTTATGGAGGAGTTAGTTATGTGCTCTCTTATATGTATTCTTCACTTTGGCCATCTTATGTTAATCAAATATTGGGTTTTCTCCTATTTTTTTTGTGTAATTTATCTCTTTGTATAACTTCAAATTGCTTTAGCATCTATGTCATCTCATGTGATCACGTCTCCATTACATTCGCATTATCTAGATTCTGGCAACAACTCCAATATGGTATCAAAGCCACCCTGGTAATCGTGTCTGGTTATGCTATTAGTTTATTATGAAATTTTTACTTTGTTTTTTAGTAGATTTTTTGTTTAACTCAGTTGCATTTGAGAGTTTTGGTAGAGTTTCTTGAAAACTCATGCAAATTCATACAAAAATCTGTTAAAAAAATTACTTATGTTGAGTTTCATTCAGATCTACCCTTTAGATATCTGCATTGAAATTTGCCGAGACATCTTGTATAGATCTGTTGTGGCATTGTGAACTCTAGCAAGGCAATTTGTGGAAAAATCAATGCTTGGCGTCACTTTTTGACATAATGCATTGAGTTTTGCTGCTCTTTTTTTATTTTCAATCTACAGAATATAAAAGAGCATTTTATTAATGTAGGCAAACTCAGGTTTGCTGCGTATTTTCTCCAACTGGAACTATTGGGCATTGGATTCTGAGAGAACTAAGAGCTGCCAGCTACACTTGGTGTTGGATCTGCTCATTTGAGCAACGTGGCATCCTTTTCCTACACTTGGCATCCTTTCCCTGCACTTGGCGTCCTTTTCTTGCACTTGGCATCTTTTTTCCTGCATCTGATTTGTCTCTTCTAAGTTAAACTTGTTGTTGTGCGTTGAGATCTGTGAGGTCTGCAAATTTAGTGACTCTGCCATTTTTTTTGCCTAGCAAATTCAAAACTGCTTTTCTTTGAAAATGGTGCACTTTTTCCTTGTTTGGCGTCCCATGTGGGCCCTTAAACACTTGGCCATCCATTAAATTGTCTTTTACTTTATTTTTTTAGTTAAAATTGACTTGTTCAAAAAAAATCAGTCAATTTGACTGAGTATTAAGTATTTTAGACAATTTGTAAGTTTTGATAATTTGGGGGTTTAAATTTAAACTTGTATCTTCACCTGTCAAAGACGAAGTGTGAGGCCTGGATTGGTAGGAGGCCAATTCCTCCTCACAAAGACCTCCTTTGGATTCCTCGCTCCGTGCCAAGTCCAATGAGTGGTTGGAAGGTCACTTTCTCTCTCAAAACAAGCATTTTTTTAATGTTTTAGTGCATTTTTTTATAAAAACACTAGTTTACGGGAAATGAAATTTTTAATATCTTACAAACAGTAGCTCAAATTTGGGTGCCATTTTTTAAAAAAGTGTTTGTATTTCAATTATCCATAGTGTCAGCTTGTTATTTGCTAAAAATGCATTAGTTTATAAAGTGCCTAAAATTTGGGTCTCTCGGGATGCATTTTCAGCTAAGTCCGACATCCTATTTGCTTAAAGTCTTGCACTGATTTCTCTAAGATGCATTCTTGACTGAGCCCAACATCTTTTGAGCATGCACGTGCATATTTGGGGGGGGCTCAACATTTTAGGGGGGTGTGATTGCTTTTTAGCACTGCAATCTTTGCTTTCATTCTCCTTTCTACATAATTTCACAACTTGCAATCAACACAACTTCACCTAAATTTAGCTTAAAATAGATTTTTTTCAACTTAAACCCCTAACACCCTTCAAATATCATGAATGGAAAGTTAAAATGTCAATCATTCTTAGAAGCAAAAGGTTGTATAGGATTACCATGGGTACTGAAGTAGAACCCAGCACTAATGCTGAAAAGGTCAAGTGATACAACCATAGTGATGAAGCCTATGGATTACTAAGCTTGTCCGTGTCTCTAGACCTTATTTTCCATTTAAAAACCTCCAAGACTCCCAAAGACATATGGGACACCCTAGAAACCTTATTTGGGAAGCTTGATGAGATGAGAGGTCATGAGCTTGAAAACGAACTCATAAGTCTAAGTCCTAGCAACTTTGACACCCTATAGGACTTCTTCACTAATTTTAAGGCCCTTAGATTACAATTGAAAGAATTCAGGATAGAGAAGAAAGATGATCAACTCATCCTTTCTATTCTCTCAAAGTTAGGTCCAAGCTATTCAATCTTTGGCTCCACTTTCCATGCCACAAAAAGTGCCCTTGGCACTACATGGAAAATGCCTTCTTTGGATTCATTCATTACTGACTTGACAGGGAGAAAGATAAGCTAATTCAAATGGGCACAATGAAGTCTACTCAACCCCAAGCCTTGATAGCTAGAAATGGTAAGG
Source organism: Torreya grandis (assembly GCA_037957365.1). Taxonomy (NCBI): domain Eukaryota; kingdom Viridiplantae; phylum Streptophyta; class Pinopsida; order Cupressales; family Taxaceae; genus Torreya; species Torreya grandis. The sequence goes on along the minus strand of JARHVA010001173.1, from coordinate 3,237,132 downwards.
ATAAGACTTCAACAAAGGAGAAAAAAAAGAAAAAAGACTAGGAGAAGAAGAAAGAAAACAACAATCCTACCAAAAACAACACTGAGTCTTCCTCTTCCAATGCTAAACCTAAGAACGAGAAGGTTAATTGTGCCTATTATAAATAGATAGGGCATGATGAACACAAATGCATGAAAAAACAAATATATCACCTAACTCATCTTCTAGAGAAGCACAATATAGGTGTTCCTGAGTCCATCACGCAAAATTCATCTACCCAAGATTCTACTAAGGTAAAAGGAAAGGGTAAGGAGAAAGAAAAGGGCAAGGCCCTTGTAGCTACAGTAGCTTTTAACACATCATGGGTCATTAATTCATCTCACCACATGGGCTCTTCACTAGTTGAGTTTTCATCTTAAGAGCCTTGTAGCATGACTTCAATTAGTTTGGGTGATGACACATCAGTTTCTATTGCAGAGAAAGGGTCAGTTGAAATAGAAGGAGGAACATTCAATAATGTTTTAAGTGTTCTTTCTCTTTCAACCAATCTCCTATCAGTGTACCAAATCACTCATATTGTTCAGGGCATGAGAGTTGAGTTTTTACCAAATTTAGTGGCTATCAGGGAGTTGCATAGTGATACTACAGTGGCAGTAGGTAGGGCAGATCACAAAGCAAGGTTATACACCTTCTCACATTTTGCACCTAATTCTTGTCCAACATCATTCCTGACTCATTCAGATGGAGTTAGCAAATTATGGCATGAGTGGTTTGGCCACCTTAACTACCGCTACCTTGAACAACTTTGAAAACATGACATGGTCATTGGCTTGCCTCGTGTCCAATTCTCAAAAGGACTTTGCGATGGGTGATCCCGTGGGAAGCATCCCGAAGAAAAAATTTACAAAGACAAAGCTTGGAGGGCTTCACAACTTTGGAGTTAGTCCATAGTGATGTATCAGGACCCTTTCCCAAACCATCTTTCACAAGGGCCAAGTACATCTTCACTTTCATTGATGATTTATCTAGGTACACTTGGATATATTTTCTCAAACAAAAGTCTGAAGTGTTTGAAAATTTTCTAGACTTCAAGGCTCTTTTTTAGAAACAGAGTGAGAAATCCATCAAAGTTCTTCGAAATGATAATGGAGGGGAGTATGTCAGCAATGGGTTTGAGTAGTTTTACACCACAGAGGGGATTGATTTGTAGTGCACAGTCACTTATAGTCCTTCACAGAATGGGGTTGTAGAATGCAAAAATAGGTTCTTGAAAGAGATGGGTAGCTATATGATTCACTCCAAATCTTTAGCACCACATTACTGGGTCGAAGCTATCATATGTGTTTGTTACATTCAAAATAGGGTTCCTCACAAAGATTTGAAAGGGATAACACCCTTTGAAGCTTGGCATAAAAGGAAACCTGATGTTAAGCACCTTAGGGTTTTCAAATTCCTAGCCATGGCCTACATACTAAAAAAGAAATGCAAAGCTATGGAACGTCAGTCCAAGCCTTGCATCTTTGTAGGATATATGGATTGTGTTAAGGGGTATCACCTTCTAGATCCAGTCACTCATGATTTGTTCATTGAGAGAAGTGTCCATTTTCAAGAGAGTCTTAGAGACTCAACACTTGGCACTTTTTCTCCCTCATCAGATCTACTTCTTCATGATGATTCCTCATTAGATTCAGATCAACCATAGCAAGTTCTTGAGCCAGAGACATCTACTTCTTTTTTGAGTTCAGATAGTGAGGATAGTGATGTAGAGTCATCCACCTCTAGTCAGTCAGAGGATGAGGAGTTAACACCTGACTCACCCACTTTTGGGCCACTTTGGGCCAAACAGACACTTGAGAGTGCTGGCACTTGGGCAGGAGATTCTACAGATGACAGACAAACTATCGAGATTTTTAGAGAGATCCACATGACTTCTTTGCTTCAGTTTTGGATCCATAGACTTTTTGAGAGGCATCGAGGGTACTTGAGTGGGATAGTTCTATGGAGGAAGAATATTCTTCCTTAATCAAAAATCACACTTGGGATTTGACTTCACTTCCTAAGGGAAGGAAGATGGTTTAATGTAGGTGGATATATCGGACCAAGTTTACAGTAGATGGGTCAGTTGATAAGTACAAGGTGCAACTGGTCACCAAGGGTTTCTCACAGGTGGTAAGCATTGACTACTCAAATACCTTTGCACCCATTACAAAGATGACTTCTATTCAACTCACCTTGGCTATTGCCGTAGCACATGGTTGGGATGTGCACCAGATGGATGTGAAGACTGCCTTTCTTCATGGAGACCTAGAGGAGGAGATCTACATGGAGTAGCCACCAAGATTTGTTCAAGATTCTTCCTTAGTATGTAGACTTAGGAAATCTATCTATGGCCTCAAACAGGCCCCTCAAGCTTGGTATGCCAAGATGGATTCCTTTTTTCTCACATCAAGTTTCACTAGGTGTCATTCTAACCCCAATGTCTACTTCTTGCAGTAGGATGATTCGCTCCTGATTTTGGTTCTATATGTTGATGACCTTTTGATCATCAAGAGTTATTCATCAGCTATTATAGTGGTGAAAGCATCTCTCTAGGATAGATTTGACACGACAGACTTGGTTTATTACACTACTTCCTTGGTATCGAGATTCATAGTCAAATTTATGGATTTCTCTTGGACAACCTAAGTATGCTCTTGATTTATTGTCTTAGTTTCACATGGCTGATTGCAAGCCATCTCTGACTCCTTTTCTATTAGGAGTCAAGCTTGAGGCTGACTGTTCTTCACCATTGGTTGATGCCACTTGATATCGACAACTTATTGGTAGTCTCATCTACTTGACTCACACCAAGCCTGACATATCATATATAGTGTGACTTGTCTCCATATTTATGCAAGAACCTCATGAGTTGCATTGGAAAGCAACTAAGAGGATCTTGCATTACATATAGGGTTCACATAGATATGTGATTCATTACAAATTTGGCCTAGAGGTTGACTTGGTTGGATATACAGATTCAGACTAGGTTGATGATTCACAAACTCGCAAGTCCACTTCTGGTTATAGTTTATCTCTAGGTTATGGTCCTATTAGTTGGTCTAGCAAGAAGCAAAATGCTATTGCTATATCATCCACAGAGGTAGAGTATAGGGGAGCTGTTAATGTAGCTACTGAGGCTATTTGGCTTCAAGGGATACTTTTTGAGTTTGGCATTCCTATCAGGTAGTCCACCATCATTTATTATGATAGCCAAAGTACCATTCAGATTTGTAGGAATCTAGTTTAGCACCAGTGGACCAAGTACATAGAGATTCACATGCATTTCATTCAGGAGCTTATTCATAGTCAGGTCATTGACTTGATATTTTTCCAGTCTTTAAAGCAGGTTGTAGATATCTTCACCAAACCTTTCACTGAGAGCAAGTCCATTCATCTATGAGCTCTTTTTGGGGTTCGGTCCACATCTACAGTAGCATCATCTTCAGGGAGGCCCACTAGCCTCTTCATTTATTTTATGTCTCTTTTTGGGGGGGGGGAGTTTTTTCCTATGGGTTTTCTCATTTTCTCTATCTTATGAGAGATTAGATTTGTACATGGGTACCTCATCAGGCCTAGTTTCCAGGACCCATTTTATATTTCCACACTGCCCACCTAAGCTATGCTGATGGGGGGTATTAGTGTAGGTTTTTATTTTTCTTTATTATTTAATTAGGGAAATTATATATTTGTGCATACATGGAGTTTTCCTACATTCATGGGATAGGCTAGCTTATGTGGAGATGTGTGTCATAGATGTGGCATAGGTGTCATAAGAATGTCATAAGTAACTCCTTTGACCAGCTATTCTGGGTATGGGAGTTACTTCTCTATTCTTATCACCCTGTCACCACCTTTCATGGAGGAGTTACAGTCTATTCTTGGAGTGCCTTGACCACCTTTTGTGGAGGAGTTACTTACGTGCTCTCCTATATGTATTCTTCACTTTGGCCATCTTATGTTAATCAAATATTGGGTTTTCTCCTATTTGTCTTGTGTAATTTATCTCCTTGTATAATTTCAAATTGATTTAGCATCTATGTGATGTGCATTAGCTTCATCTCATGTGATCACGTCTCCATTTCATTTGCATTATCTGAATTTTGGCAACAACTACGATAATAATAAATTATGGCTTGATCAATTCCATTAAATAGGATTCTGGTTTTTTTCATATTATTTAGTGCTTTGGGTCTATATATAAAATTTTTGTCCTCAAAGGTTGGATTAGTGATTATATTCATTATTTTATAATCAATTTTGCATGAAACTATAACCTGATGTTAATCAAACTACACATCTCTCTATATGAGGTTTTAATGTAATTCATAACCTGCTCTAGTTTATTTCCATCATAAGTTTATCAAAGTCATCATTCATACTGGTCAAGATAAGTGAAAATTTGTGGATTTAATAGGGGTTTTGAGTGCAGGTTTCTTGAAAAATCATGGCTCTGCTAGTTCACTAACCGTCAGCTTTGACACAAAAATCCACTTTCAATTATGCTTTGATACATTTTTGTACCTAGTTTCAAGCACTTATTTTGGCACAAGATGTATGTTGCATTTGATGAAATGAACAATTTTTTGGTTATTCATTGAATGCCTTATCCATCATATAAATCAATTAGGTTGAGTTCTAATCTCAAAACTATGACATATTTACGATCATAAATCATGGTAGTTGAGCAAAACACCTAGTGGATTAAAATATTAAATCACTGGTTGAATTCACAACATTCAATATCTCTTGCAGCCTTTAATCACTTCATCATCATTCCATAAAGATTATTTTGATATAATAAAATATTGTCAAATATTCTTTTGGATTATGTAAGCCTTTTGATAATCATTCCATGAAAATATAATACTCATAGTTATAATTGGATCCATAATCTATGATTATTGGATAGGGATAAAAAAAATTTGTGTGTATATATATAATTCAACCCTTATGTATATATTATTTTTCAATTATATTTTTGATGTTTATTTTTTAAAGGCAAGTTTTTTTTTTTAAGTCTATACTCTATTCAAATAGCAAAGTTGATCTAATATTTTAGTCTAAAAAGGGCAATTTCATAATATTATAAATAATCATAAGTCTATATGAGTCATTTTATAAGAGTTTATTATCATCATTTGTAAATATAAAATAGATTGTATTTTTCATAAATTAAATTTTAAAATTTCCCTTTGTTTGTATTCAAAAATGTCATTTTTTATTGCATATTTTAGGATCATTTTTGGTGAATTTTGAGTAATTACAAGAATATTGTAAGCCTCAAATTGTTTTTGGTGTCAGGGGATCTGCCCCTTGACCCCATGATTGGTGATCTACCCCTTAAACTTATAAGGGGCACTACCCATTAAACCCACTAGGGACTAACACCCCCATAGCCTTGCATCCCGACCTCTCATTCAATGGTTACATTATGTAAACCTACAAAAAAAATTAGTGTTTTTAAACAAGGTTATAGTTCTAAACTAACCTTTTGTTTGTATTTTTATAGGGGTGAATTTTGTGGTAATTTTGTCTTAATCAAGACTGCTAATGACTTGTTTTACAAGTCTCATTTTATCTTTCTCTAACATCTTATGTTGCAAGTTTCCCCTCAATATTTCCAAATTTAAACTAGTGAGCACTTGCTTTGAAGGACACCAATCAAAGATTTTGGCATTTTGAAAACTATAATGTATATGTCTTTGTATATATCGTACTTAATTAATCAGTTAATCAACTTTTATACTAATAGGATCAAAAAACACTAATAAACCCTTTCCTTATTTTGATAGGGTACAATGTGACATGGATTTTATCACCACACATTTTCCATAGTCTTAGGGTTTGGTGATGCAGATTTCATCACCGTGCATTCAACCACATTGTGTTTTAGTGGAGTATAAAAATCAAGTATAGTTGTCATTAGACCAAGTAAGAGACCCCATACATGATCATGTGAAGGTGAGGAGTTAACTCTCTAACCCAAGCATTAGAAAACACCCTATATGGAGTCAAGCCCCATGTACCTAGTACATATTGAAGATACACCTAGTAATCTCATATAACCTAGTATAAAACCAACAACCATAATAGGTGACTTTTTTTTAGAGTTAGGATCATCTACCAGAGTGATTTTTATGTGCATATGGGGTTGATAAGGTTTGGTATATTCCATAATGGGTCACCAACCTATAGCCTCACCTGAAAATCCATTAGATAGTATAGTCATCGAGTTACACTCCCAAATTAGTTTACTAGTGATAGGTTTGTGGTTTACTTGATTTGGTGAGTGTTGTGTTAGATCATTGTTGTTTATGAGCCAATTTAGCCTTTACCCAAGCATATACACACCTATATAAGTCTCTTTTACATATCATCATCTTATATATCCTTGTCAATATCTTCTTGTGCATATTTTATTTTTACATTCATGTACATCCTATTGACCTCATCTCATCTTGCATCCTTCCTATCTCTCATCACCCCTCTCATCTTAGTCACATCCTAGTCTAGTCTCATCTATCTAGCACTATTCATACCCCCATTACTTACATACCTTAATCCATTCTTGGCATCCCTCCTTTACATCTTATCATAGTCTAACCTCTTGCTCTACACTTAGCCTTAGGATTAATTTTCCTTAGTGTCATCTTTATCACTTCAGACTAAAATCCACCATATAGATAGCCAATTTATGTCACATCTTGGTCCCTTTTTTTACCATATCATCATATCACCTTGTCTTCTCTTACTCATCCTTAGTGTCCTAGTCCAAACCAATCATTTTTCTTGACCATGTCTTGCCTAGTCAAATTATCCCTTGTATATACATTCTAGCCTAGTCATAGTCCAACCCATCCTTACTTTATCATCTTTATTAATACTAGTCATCCCAAAAAGTATGTGGTAATATGTTATTCTTCATTTACATTGGAAGATAACTCTTTAAACATCAAGGCCCTAATTCTAAGATTGTTTATGTCTAAATTAACTCAAGTTTAAGTCATACACACATCATCCTCTTATACTATTAACCAAGTCATCTCATTCCCTTTGAGTACATCATCTTAACCATGAGTTAGTCTATTTTCTCAAATCTAATCAATACCTAGTTAAAATCAGTCTCTTAGGCCAGTCTATCCCCCTATCAAGTCTTAGAGTTTATTGTAGCTCACTCACTTGAATCAAGCCTTAATTTTGAAAATTATAGATCACATCCTAATTCAATCTACTTCATCTTATCTCACATTTTGTCACATCACATCACATTAAAATATCCAATCAAACTTGAGATTAGTCTAAATCAAGACTTTATCTAAATTTTTTCCACACATCCCATCTTCATCACTTAATCTTTCCATTTAATCTCCTGTACCTACTGATTAGGGCTATAAAATCATGTCATCTATACTTTCTCCTACCTTTATCCATGTAATCTAAAATATATTCAATCGATTCCCTAATTGAGAAATTCCTCATGGACACTAGGGATGTACTCCTTTCCCACCTCCTTGATATGATCACTCTATTTCCTATAGACTTTAACCCCATCCACCTAACATTACCTCTAGTTTTCACCCAACAATGTCAATCTACTCCTATCTTCCCTACCACCCAGTCCCATTCAAATCCTCCATCCACCAATCACAGCTAGTCATTTACCTCTTCCTATACTATCAAAGAGAATCATATCCTGAATAAATCATATACTACTAGTCTACCCACCTAGTCACATCAACAATCATATGATCTAAAGTCTAATGCTTCCACATTCAAAGCATAAAGTAAAGAGAGGGCATATACTCCTCTTCTTATATCCCTTGAATCCCTCTTCTACCAACTTTTTACCACAAACATAATGGTCTATCCACCCATATGACATCTTGATCTTGCCAAGCCTAATCCCTCTTGGTAAAAAAAAAATATATTGTATATATCACTGAACCGAAGGGCATACCATTAATTGATGTCATAATTTTCAAAACTATGTCCAAGACCTCATCAACTGTGGTGACATTAAAATCAAGAATGAATCAAATGGGTCTACTTCCAAGGGTAAACAATAAGAGGTATGCCAAGATTCCTTTTCTAATAATGATCAATCCCTTTTCTTTTTAATTCTAGGTTAGGACATCAAGTCCATTTTCCATTATCCCCTCATCTTTAACAAATCCTCCATTGATAATGAGTATTTTTGCCATGAACCTAGTTCTCTCTTCTCTCATGAGTCCTTATTCCATAGACCTTTCTTTGTCAAATTCATTATCCTTCCATCATCTTCCTCTCACCCATCATATCAAAGAGCATACATCGGGAGGTCACTTATGAACAATGAATATTCTACTAGTAGCATTGCATCATATACATCAGAATCAACATTTGAGTCAACACAAGTTGTATCTTCATCAAGATCATGTCTAACATTAGTATCTAAATCAAAATTTTTATCAAAATCATAATCCTTAATTAATGTTATAGATGGTGATTATACCTACTTTATTAAGGATTCCTCCAATTTAGATGTCAACCAATCAAAGGAATATATTTTGATCTCAATCAAAATGATGAAGTCATAAAAAAGTTCTTATAAAGCTATATCTATCAAAGATAGTCACATTGGATCTGATCCTACATCAAATGCATGTCTTAAAAATAGTCTTAATGATAATTTTATTTATTTTGAGGATATTTTCTTTGATGTGGAAACTAGGTCTCTTTAGAACCCCTCTAAATACCTTGTTTCCCCATCACCACTCATCCTACCATCTCCCCTACCTTCATCCATCATAGATCCATTTCTTATCATCAATTATCATTTAATCAACTCCTCCATAGGGATGAACAGAAACATACATCATTGGACCCTTCCACGAGCAACATAATATGTGCCAAAAATATAAAGGTATAAGACTAGATTCAAAAATTCATACATGATGATCAAATCACATTTGATCCATTAAGTCATAATCAAGAAAAGTCAAATCATCAACCTAATAAAAAAGTATCTTCCCCTTGTGAAACCCTCTTTGAGGCACTAGGGGACCATTAAAGTCAAAATAATCATCATCTAAGTCAAATATCAATCTCCTCTAGTGAAGCTAAAAGTCAAGCACTAAGAGGCAGTCAAAATATAATCAAGTCTAAAAATCAAAATAATGTCAAAATCAGTATCAAGATGATCGATAATCCATCAAATAACTAGATCAAATATGAACCACAAATTTAAAGTGTCTTGTATCTATTAAAGCATTTTATCTTATGGCACCAATAAAATATGAAATGTACAACATCTCCAATGATGTCTGTGACTACTAATCCTAAGCCTCAAACACCCATCACTTGTCTTTATTTTATTCCTATCATCCATTCAAGTCATATACATCACCATAAAATACAAACCCTAAATCCATCCACTCTACACCTCACAAACCCATGAAACATTATCTCTTGTAGGGGTGATGAATACACTTGGTCTATATATCTTGATGGATCTTAATCAAGAGGTAACGATGGTCACAAAGACATCAATACATCCAACATTGACAACATGGTCCTAGCATCACACATCTCTAGAATAGGTGTTGGTTGAAGATCACATAAATATTTTCATATTGCATCTCACACCCATATCCAATAAATCAAGATGCCAAAATTAAAAAAATAGTAATTCATCTAATGGTCAAAACCAATCTTCTGGGACCTTGGGTAAGTACCGTGATGAAAACCAATTTCTGGCATCATGGTAAAATAGTCTATTATTTGTATTATACCTCAACACTTGGGGGAAAATCCATTTCATCCACATAATATCCCTTTTCAATCCCATCTATGTCATCCTTATCTATCTTATCCCTCAGTCCATTGATCCTACCCATCATCTACCATCATATCTTGCATCCTATTATGTCCATCCTTTCTTCTAGTCTTGACCTCTGTAAGGGAGTGGAAGATGTCTTTGGAAATGTTCTAGAATATTTTTGGCATATCCTCTAATGGATACTCATGAAAATATATATCTAGTTCTTTTATGATGTGATCATTAGCAATCCCTAGTCCATTCTTCCTTGGTCCTCATCCCTTCTGCATCACCCTTATCTTTTTATCATCCCATCCATTATTCCATCCCTCCTTATCCTAGTTGTTATACTTGGTATTCCCTTTACTAGTAATCTCATTTATATAGTGTAAATACATATCCTAAAAGACCTAAAAATTAAAATATTTAAAAAAAACCTAAAATTTATAAAATCCACAAAATCCAAAAACATCTCAGTCATCTTGTCATATGTCATATTTCTTGTGTCCTAAATATTCTAGTCATCCTATCTTATGTCTTAGATATTTTTTCATATTGTCATCTTTCCTTGTCTTATGTACTATTAGTTTTATCATTTTATCATATTTTCTTGTCTTATGTCCTAATCTTGGCATCTAATTCCTTATCCACAACCTTATCTTAATCCAAGTTACTAGTCTACTCCAAATCCATACCCTTTTCCAAATATATAACCTTAATCCAAATTCACATTATTATGACCAACTTATTCCAAATCATCACCTATTTAATCATCATGTTGACTCTCATTAGGATAATAGATAAGACACTAATCACAACACATCTCTCTATATATAGTTATGTAGGTTACTTGTATGATCTATGTTGTTTGACTTGTTTGCATGTATTTTATCATGTATATATCTACATATGATTATTTGTTTGTCTTTTTTAATTAATATTTTAATTTAATCTTACATCATGTATCTTTCATCAAGGGTGAAATGAATGAGGATGTTATGATGGAGCCAAAAAAGCTAAAATAATGCTTTTGTGTGACCTATGCAGAGTTCATCAATTTACCCTTTTGTAATCATGAACTTTGGCACAACGTCCTCTTGGTCATACTTATATCATGGGGAATATTTCTTAGTGTTATATTTACATCATATTAATTAGACTATGATGAGACCTATTACATAAATGATGCCTTGATAATGGATTACACTCATCATTTCTCCTATCCTCTCTCACATGTCTAAACATCTAATCATCGTAATCCCATCATCAAGTCAATAATCTCAATCCATTCATATAATATCTAATCATTCCTCCAATCCATTTATCATCCCATATATATCATCTAGTTACTCATTTATCATATCTCTAGTCATCAACATCTAACATCTCATCTCCCATTATTTCTCCTAGTCTTATATCTTCATGTATAACATCTAAGTCAAATCATCCCAAATTTAAAAACTAACATGTCTAATAGTCATTTTCATCCTCCTCCTCTAGTCTATCTTGTCATCTCTCATCCATTTTGAACTCCATTGGCCTGAGGTATTTTTAGACTATGTAGGTATTTTATTACTTTGGTCTTATTATGCATTCCAATGTTGAAATGATACTTACTATTAAGGAGAAAATATGAAGGTTTGGTCCTTGAATAGAGTTTTTTTAAATTCATCTAACATCAATTTATGACATCATATGTGTATGTGTTTGTACATCTTCCCCAAGTAACTTGGTAACTGCTTTCTAATGTTAGACGTCTTCTTGTAACTACCATTGATCATTTTCCAATGTATAAATAAAGAGTTATTGAGAGATATAAATGAAACTAAGGGTGTGAAACATTTTATAAACCTTTGACACAACCGTACAAGTTAGGAGATGATGAATATTCACTAGTTCACCATCTCTAGCAGTTCCAAAGGGTAGAATAGTTAGATTTTTAGAGAAAACATGATTTTGGAGGTGTTTTTTAGAGGGTTTATATTTTTTTTTGAGATAAAAACTCTTCCATATGTCCCCACGGTCTTCTCAAACCCAAATCCATTCAAAACATGGATGTGTTATGTAAGACAATACAAAAACATATATTTTTATCCATTGAGCTTCTTGGCAACCTAGAAAGGAAAACTAGTTTGTGAATGGTAATTTGAGGAGAGAGAAATTTAGATCCAAATATATTTTCAATAAGAGGATACCCTAGTTCTATTACACTTTTTGGAATTGGTTTTCTGGTTAATCCCCTTAACTCTATGAACAATTATTAAGAAGTTAAGGTGCAAAAAAAGGACTCAAACCCCCATCAAGGTCAATTTTCTATCAATTTAATGTTTTGAATCTAATTGAATGCATGAAAATATTTATAAATATCTATTTAAAACTCATATACCCCTAAAATATCATTTCCTCTCAAGTATCCTCGTGTTCATGGTTAGTGCAATGTCAAATGGTCTTGATTTGGTAGTTTGAGCATGAGAATCTTGTGTGCAAAGAAGTTGAAGTTATATTTTTTAATGTAATGTTATAAATAATATGATTATAATTGGATTAAAATTGATAAATACCCTTAAATTATATTTATACATCATTTATTCAATGGACTTTAAGGGGAATAGAGAGTTTTGCATACCCATCTAGATTGTTGGAACTTGAAGTCATGACAAAGAAATATTATTAAATAGGGGTGTAATTTTATGATCCAAAATTATTGAATAGGTAATAAAACCTTAAAATATCCTTTAATATAATTCCAAATAATGATACAGGTGGAAAACTTAGAGGTCAAAATCCAAAAGTCTCTTTTCAAGCCAAGTCCAAAAGAAGGTTCTATGAACCTACAAGTTTGTAGACATATAGGTCACTATTGACACCAAATTATTTATCATTGGAGTGTATATGGTATATTTAAAACATTAATTTATATCCTCATACATTTAAATGATCTCTATAATTTTGTGATTTCACCTTCTCATGTCTAATAGTGAGAGAAAGAGGTCTAAGTGCACACAATGCAATATAAGCTACACAACCTATACTTCTATAGGGAAATAGCATTTATGTTTTATTATTTACTTTAAATTAACATTATAAATCATCCATAATATCTCCCTAATCATCCTAAAGTTAAAATTAAGGCTTTTACCCTTAACTCATATTACATCCTAGTGGATTGTGTGCTTAAGTAGGACTATGCAATCTTAAAAGAAGACTGTGAGAACTTCAAATAAGTGATCTAAGTGTATTGATTCCATTGGAGGATTTAATATGATTTTAAAAAATTAGGCACTTTTTACCAATGTTTTAATTAGTGTTCAATTGGAATAAATAAGACATAATAGAAAAAATGAAGGGTTTTGGCCTAATTGATTACCTGCATGTTTGTTACCAGATAGAGAGAAAAAATAGCATGTTGGTGATAGTTGTTTTGTGATAAAAAAAGGTTAATATTTAAAAATATAACTTTAATAATATATTAAATATGATAAAAATAAATTTTATAAAAATTTATTACTCTTAAGAATTCAATTTGACCACCTATAGCCAAGAGGCCTAAATACAGAACTACGGGCCTATAACAAGTAGAAATGAGGAAAGTTTCCATGTATGATGTGAAAGTAAAAGTTTTTAGGGTTATATATAATTAAATAAAATCATGAGAAACATTTAAGTGTTTTTATATAGCTAAAAATCCAAAATAAGGATCTATATCTCCAAAATTACAGTCATACAACCTAAAACACCATCTATAGGCCGGCTTAGGAGAATTGGAGATAAATGTGAGTGTTTTTTGAAAACATGAATTTTATGATAGTGTAACTGGTATTTATACTTAATTATAAATTATAAAAATTCCTAAAATAAGTTTCAAATATGACTAAAGGCAATGATAGGGGTTAACAAGCTTGGTTAGCCCTAGAAGGCCTAAATGGTCACATACAAGCCTGAGTGTGCAAAAATGAATAAAATTACACTTTTTTGAAGAGGTTTGAAGAGTTTGAAAGTATAAAAATGTGATAAATACATTTTTATTTACATGTATGAACTTTTATCACATTACAGTGGTAAAAAGATGCTAAATAAAGGTTGTTAGGGTCACTTCAAGGAGGTTGGCCACAAACCCTCACAAAAGACTAAGTCAAATAATAATGGGTTGGAGATTTACTCATATTAAAGAGACCAATTTAATAGGTCATTATAGGTTATACATGTAGACACCTAAATCTGGCCACCAATAACCTCCAACCAAGCTTTTGACCAATTTCCACCTAAAATGCACAATTTGGCCTAAAAACACTAAAACATGATAAATGATGTGAAACTGACATATTCAAGTGATGATTTTGGCTAGGGTATCCCTAAATGGGGAAAATAAATTTATGGGCTAGCTAAATTTGATCAGATGATTTCAAGTTAAAATGCCAATTTTGTACCTGGGTGCTCTAGATTGCTCTCTTTTATCAAATCTCTTGCACAAGACACATGCCTTTGTTATTTGGTGTTGGTAACATCCTAAATGGGATAATGGATCCAAAACATCTGACATCACCTTCTAATTCCAATCCAATCAAATTTTGAACCAATAACAAGGTATTCTGATCAATTTGAGTAATTTGTGCACAAAGTGCTTAATCATGCTTAGAGGTAATTAAACCAAATTAAGGCCTAATTAATAATACCAAGGAAAATTGTTGAATACTTATTTTTAGAAATGAATATTGAATGTATACATCATTATGTGACCTCATTTCTTAAGAAGACATCCATAAGCCATAAATGCCACAAATATCAAGACTCATGCCCTCCATGCTTCATCAATGCCTTCCATGATGCCCTCCATGCCTCTTAATTGCTTCTCTATCCCAAATATTGATGAGCCTATTTATAAATTTTTATTGCAAAATTTAATTAATCCTCAACCACATATCTCAATCTTAGGATGGATGGTTCAAGTTGATTCTAGACATTTTCAAAAATCTATAAATAGGAGGCCTCACCACATGAATTTTAAGACATGATTATGCAAAGTTATAATGCAGAATTGATTAGAAAGATTTAAGAAACTAGTGTTACCATGATAAATTGATTCCAAGCCATGCCAAGCCACAAGCCAACCATACCAAGGAGAGATGGAGGTATCCAAGCTTCCTTTGATGAAGATTTCATGAGCATAAGCTGAGCAAGCCACTACAACAAGCATTTTGGAGCATCCAAAAAAGGTAAAAGAGGGTTTCTTTTGCATTTTAGTTGTGTGTTTTATTTGTGTTTGTTAACTAAGCTCTCCCTAGTGTCTAGGCATAGAGATGTTATGCTAGTTAGTGTCTTTCTTTCATTTTGTTTTCATTTTGAAACGAACACCATACTAACCATCCTCTCTTGAGTCAAATTCTTAGATCACATATGGCACACCCAGTGGGACTAAATTCATCCTACACATGAAGGATATCATTTTTCAGATTTAAAATCTTCATTTGGATCATTAAAAGTCTTACAAATTGATTTTCTAACTTTTTTTTCCATTTTTATTTGCCAAAGCTTTATACAATAACCGATGTCAATTAGTAAAATTGACATAAGTTGGATAGTTGTCATCGGTCACATTGGTATAATCAATGTCAGTTAAATAACTATCATCAATTCATAAATATAACCATTATCAGTTATATAACTAACATCGATCATTGTGTTTTTCTTCAAACACAGACCCAAGAGCTCTTTTTTTAAAGTTCATTATTTCAAACCCAAAAGAGGTTCAAGGCTAAAAGACATGCTAACATTTTTGTTGCAAGACCAAACTTGATATTTGCTAAAAACATGTTTAGATCACCTTATGCATGCTTAAAATTAATTAGTAACATTATTTTGGGTTCTTAAAGTAATATTTAGGTGCTTAAGTGATTTTTTAGCATTAGTTTTCAAAGTTACAACTATGACCAAGGGGTCAAATGAACACCACCTCATTTTCCATTTGGGTTTAAAAATAAACTCACCTTTCCAAATTTTTGTATTTACTTAGTTGTTTAAGTTAAATCTTTGTTTGGTAAAAAGAGGGGTGCCACATGTATGCTCTTCTATTTATCCCCTTTAGGAAACCCTTGGAATCAAAATCACCATTCCTAATGCAAGTAGCCTAGTCCAAGGCTTAGAAAGAAATTCATCTAAAGCACTCCCCAAAAACTCATCAAAGTTTAGGTGACCTTAAAAATTGACCCTAACATCTTTCTACTTTCATGATATTTTTGTTTTTATGCAAACTTGGCTTACGAGGGTGCCTTCATCACCTCCTACGAGTTCTTTAGGGAAGCTTTGACCTGGGTTTTCACCTCCCGACATTGAATTCATTTGGTTCCTAATTGGAGTTGCACATGGAACGTAGTGGCACTTTGTACATTGCACTACATTGAAAAAATAATAGGATGTAGTGGTTGCAAAAAATACTAGACCTTTTTACAACAAGCCAAGTGATATGAACTGAAAATATGTGCCTTTCTTTTGCATTGTTTTGCATGAAAGTCATTGTGTAATGGATTTCCCTAGAACATTTAGAAACTTTTTAGATCTTATACAAATCCCCACTTGCCATGGAAGTATTGTTGGTGCAAGGTAAACCTCAAGGTCCATGTCACAATATTGTCATTTGAGAGAAGGGCGGGTGTAAAAACCCTACTATATAATGCGCATTTACTTTTGTATGAACTCTTAAAATCCTCTCAAATGATAGATATATATGGATTCCAACAATACCAAGCAACCTTTTCAGTTTAGAGTTTAAGAGTGATTAATCAATTGAGAGTTGAGTTTTGTCCTAGATTAAAGTATTGTTTGAAGTCAAAACTTGGTGTAAAATAATTCAAACCAAAACACATAGTCCTAATTTTCCTTTGAACAAAGAGGCATTATGCTTCCCACGTGAGATCATCAATTTGTCTTGTTCAAAGTTCATCAAAAGTTTGGGAGTCATATCATCCACTTTGGCATAGTTATGTCGCCCAATTGAGTCTAGACCTTTACCAAAGTGTTTAAGTCCTTCAATTATAATCTAAATTCAAAATTGCACCTTTATAATTTCATAGGGTTGATGTATTAAGTGGGTTCATTATTTACACTAAACTTGAGGGAACCTAGGTTCAATTTCCAATTTGGGTTGAAGGCCATTTTAGACTCAAGATCATTATCACCACTTGATAAACTTAAGCCATTTTGTGCTAAACACTTACACTTTGAGTCTATGCACCGCAATATTTTGAGTCAAGAAAAGTAGTGTTATGTTGTCAAAATTGTGGGAAACTATCTTTGCCTTAGAGAGTTTTTGAAACAAACTTTTTTGTCACATCTTTTGGGTAGTGTAGCATCATTACATTGCCTGAAACATTTCAAATATTATTTCATAGACCCTCTTGTATAGAGTTCAAATTTGTTCCTACATTTTTAGACCAATCCAAGTGTATTTTTGTGATCTTTTATCTAGCATATTTATATCATTCACTTTTGTCTAGCTTATTTGTAAAAAAACCAAGTTTTATATTATTATTTATGAGAAAATAAACTATCTCTAAAGTGCCTTTTGTTTCATACCTTATACCTAGTTGATCAATTTCTTGTCTAAGAATCAAATGCCTAGTGTTTGTTAGAAGTGTTTCAAATCCATTAGATTAAAACTTTCATCTGTTTCAAAGTCTATATTTTGATGTTGTTTGGCCAAGAGTCCTAGCGCATGCCTTGTTTGAGCCTAGATTTTGATGCCACATTTGGCCAAAAGACCTAGCAACTTTTAAATTTATAGATTAGACTAATTTAAAACACTTCAACCTTAGAGTTTGGCATTTTGATTTTTGGTCCATTTACTTGCTTATCTTTGTGTGAATAGTGAAATGTTAGATAGTTCACGCTAGCTTGTTTCCTCACAAATATTTGCATAAACCTTTTGATCCTTTTGATGAATCTAGACCAAGTTGGAACATCATCTATTTTATATTTTTTCATTTTTTGATTTTGTATAACTCTTTAATCTTTTATTGCAAAGCATTGACTATGGATCCCAACATGTATTCTTACACTCGTAGTGGACTCATGTACAATATAGGGATTATTAATTTGGTGGCATAAGAAGAAATGGTGCAAGACCCCTACACAAATAATATTCATTATGACATGGATTCTTATTCCTCTTATAATACTCAATTAGAGGCACAAAGCCAAGATCCATTGGATAGATATTTGGTTAACACACCACCTTATTCAAAATAAGATCAAGAACAAACCACATAATACCTAGATATAATACCCACAATGGATGAGCGTATTCTTCAACAGTCATATTCTACTAATACAGCTTTCACATATGATCCATTTTTGTTTTAGAGACATTTGTTAGAAAACAAAGATAATATTTTGGTTATAGGCATAGAGGTAGGGTCCAAGTTTCTAGCAGACTTCCCCCATGAAAATTTACCAAGTCTAGTAAGAGTGCCCCACAATATCATTTATGATCAACAAGCTTCTTACAGCAATCATATGGCTCTAGTCCAAATAACGTATCAAGACCCTAATATATATAATCAAGGAAAAAACATCATAGAAGATCACTTTAACCAAATAAAAATAGCATATCAAACCTACCTGAATCTAGATTATAATTTCAGGTAGATGAACATGGTGAGTAAGCCTTTTATTGACCTAGTTCCTTCAACAAGACTGTTGATATAGTTAACTGGACAAGAGAATCCAATTTTTGACCCATTCGTACAAACCACTTTGATAGATAAATTAATGCATATGCCCATTATTGAAGAAGTGTCTTTGGCATCTACATATAATAGTGAGCCAAACATAGTGGATAATGTGCAAACAACATCCAAACAACATTAAGTCCTGATCAAAGTGGTACTAACACACAAACAACTAGTCAACAACATGTGCCTCTAGTTAATCCCATGAGTAGATCATCATAATAGGGAATAGGAGTTTATACATCCCAACCTCAACTAGATAACTCCTCAAGTATACAACCTACAAGATTAGGTAATCAAACAATGGCTAATGTCATGCCTTAATGATAGAATGTGATGAATCCTACTCCTCCTCAATAAGTAATGAGTAGTATTCCACAATAATAAGCACAATCTAGTGTATCAATGCAATAGAGGACAAATACATTGCCACCTTAATTAGGGGTAACTAATGTTCTACCTCGCTAGGTAATGACAAACATACCTCTTAAATCATAGACTAATATGCCAATCCAAAACCAAGTAATGACTAGTCAACAATATGCAAATATTGGTCAGTGATAGATGCCAAATTTGCAACATATTTTCACTTCCCCATAAGGATTCTTACAACAAGGAGTTCCCCATGTTTCTCAAGTACCTATTAGATAATTTTTGGTTCAAAATGTGCCACAAATTTAGAGACAAGGTCTTGGTCCACAAGTTCCCACTCAACATTAAGGTTTGATTAGTCGACAGCATGTCCCTTTTTAACCACAGTAGGCACAATATAGTTATATCCCTCCATCCCAACCACAAAATCCTCTAATTCAAACCTTTATCACCAACCCAAACCAGAATATTACACAACCAAATGTGTAATTTCAAGCACATCCTAATCCACGTATGCATATTCCTAGTCCATTCTCCAACCAAACCAATGTACCACAACAAGTATCTCCATCATACTCTGGTCAAAGTGTCCCACTTGTGACCTTCCAACCATCTACCCAAACCAATATTCTTCCTCAAACCAATGTTCCTTCTAGATTCCTATCCCAAGAATCGCAACAAATGAAGGATGCAATTATTACTATTTAGGCTGGGAAATAGACTAAAAATTTCAAATTGGATGATGTGTGTTCCTATCCATTCAAGATAGATTATTTGTAGATACCATTTTCTTTAGGATATGAACCACTGAAATTCAACAAATACAAAGGGAAAGGTGACTCTAAGGCCCATTTAACTGAATTCTTTATCACATGTCAACTAGTGGCATATAGTGACATATACCTTTTAATTTTGTTTCTAAGGAGCTTGGTTGGACAAGCCTTGGAGTGGTTTTTAAAGTTTCCAAAAAATTCAATAATAGATTTTGATGATCTTTTTGATAAGTTTGTGCAACACTTTTCCTATAATCTCAAGCATGAGATTTCATTAGTGGACTTAACACAAGCAAATCAAAAGGCTGGTGAGAGTTTTTTAAGTTATCTACAGTGATGGAGAGCCCTTACAATCCATTTTACCCATAGTTTACTAGATAAAAAATTATCCATTGTGTTTACCAAAAAATTTCATAGTGAGATAGCATATCATCTAGAGCTACAATATGCACATACTTTCAAGGAAATCATTGACAAAGGCTTGTTGATTGAGCAAACACTCATCAATAAAGAAGTCATCAAGCTTAATTCAACTAATCAAAATCAAGGTACCAATCAAGGAAATAGCGAACATCAACATCCCAATCAAGTGCAAGCATTGTAATTGACATAGGCCAATAACCAAAAAAGATTGAAGCAATTCAACCATAATACGAATGTTATGGGAAATGGAGTAACCAAATCATGTCATGTCCAAATAGTGTAAACATCATCTACACCACCTTTTCAACTTAATCCTACTTAGTAACCTCTCCAACCAATGTTTCAAGCACAACAACGAAGACCTACACAATAAATATATCAGCCTTTACCATTGCAAACCCCTCCTCCTAAGAGAACTGTGCCTGCACATCATGTCTTTAGTGACCTAGGAGAACCTATTGAGTCTGTATTTCACAAGCTTGATGTTGTTGATCTGATTATTTGGCCTATACCAAAGCATTATTTGCAAGTCATTCCTTATCCTAATTGGTACTGTGAAAATGAATCCTATGACTATCATCAAGTCAATGGGCATAATCTATGAAGATGTGTCCAAATCAAGCATTTAATTGAGAATATGCTAGAGAATGGGGAGATAATATTAGATAATGTTACTTCCACATCTAATCCAACTCTTGGGATTTATCAAAACCTCTTTCCTTGACATAACAATTAGTCGCAGCAAAATGATTTCCAATAATAACAACAACAGCGAATGCAGTAACAAAATCAATAGTATCAAAATCAAAGGCTAAACCAACAAAATCAGTAGTAAAACCCACAATGATAGAACAATGGACAAAACCAAGGTCAAGATGCTAACAACCAAAAAAATCTACCATGTAGTTTCACATGAATACAATAGGGTTGTAGGTCATATTGTAGGGGGTAGGGTTAATACCATCTCCATTTATCCTAGACCAAGCACTAATCAACCTAGACCATTGTTAAATAACAACATTCCACCAAATTACATGGATAATCTTTCTTTGACCTGGGAGTTCATAAAGGCAAATTAGAAAACTAGGACTTTCCCCTTTAGACCTTATATCAATAATTGATCCTTGCCACATGACCACATATGAGTGCACCAGCAATGGAGACTTGTCTTTTTTGGTCCCACACCATTCCAAACATTTGTTAACAATAATGGTCCACTATTTAATCTTGATTGTGCAATCACAACTTTAAGGTCAAAGATTACTATCCTAAGCCCATAACCATCTGCCACTTTACCTGTCATCTAACCAATCGTTCAGCCTCAGAATAAACCATTCACTTCTGACCAAGACAAGAAGTTTGATATTATGAAACAATTATAGAAGACACTAGCTCAAATTTCTATTTTAAATTTGTTGCAAATATCAATAATCCACAAGAACATCTTGAATGAGTTTTTGACCCAATCCACTATTTATATTGACATATCCCTTGATAAATTTCAAGCTTTGGTTGGACACCTAGCTCTAGCCCAACAAGTCACATTCAACCAAAGTGATATGTCTTCCCTTGGCCCACTCCATAATAATCCATTATACATAAAAGTTTATATAAAACAACATAAAGTGAAATGTGTTCTTATAGACAATGGATCAAGCCTTAACATAGTGTCTCTAAAGCTCATCAAGCTTCTTGGGTGCACAATGGTAGATCTCCAACCAGAAATGATAATCATCAAAGCTTATGATAATCAGGAAAGAGAATCACAAGGCATTATTAGTTTTCTAATTATCATTGGGCCTTTGACCCATGATACACTTTGCATGTGATTGATCTTGAGTTATCATACAATATCCTTCTAGGTAGGCCTTGGTTGCATGAGATTCATGCAGTCCCATCAATGTTTCACCAATGTATCAAGTTTTTCCACTCAGGGATGGAAGTGAATATTCTAATGGACCGGGAGACTATGTGACCCATGATACATTTCATATTGCCAATCTTCCTCAGAATATCAAAACCTTTGGATGACCTAAAATCACTCCACATATTCATTGGTAATAAAAGAACAAAGATAAGGGACTTGTCACATTTGTACCAGCATCTGGTCTAGAACTTGACCCTCTTGAAGGGGATGAATCATGGTTATACAATGACAACCAAGCTGATTGTTATAAAAATACAAAGTATCTTATTTCCAATAGGATCATGGAGCATCATAATTATGAAGGAAGAGGCCTCATACCGAATCAACAAGGAACCATCAAG
The DNA here is from genome assembly GCA_037957365.1 of Torreya grandis. NCBI lineage: Eukaryota > Viridiplantae > Streptophyta > Pinopsida > Cupressales > Taxaceae > Torreya > Torreya grandis. Next base: position 3,214,759 of record JARHVA010001173.1, on the reverse strand, counting down.
CCAATTTATATGACTAAGTATGAAAGACCTTATGGACTTAGATTTAAATAGCTTGGGGCTGACCCCACATATCTTATTCAAACTCTATCACCATGGACTAGTGATGATGATGCTAATAGTGAAGCAAAGTCTGATCATAGCCTCACCTTTGATGACCTAGCTAAAACCAACTTGTTTGATAATAATGCCATTTGTACCCTTACCCTGGCTATTCATCACGACCCATTGTCATTATATTATCCCCAATTGATAGATTAAGACCAATAAGAATCTAGTCTATTGATTGATGAGTTCCAGAATGATGAGGCATTCTGTGACTTCTTAGGCCTTAGAGATAATGTTCTGTTGGGAGATCACAATTCAAGATTATCAATTGCATTGGATCTTGTAGCCTATTTTAGAGAATGAGTGAACACCCTTATCCAAAAGCAAATAATTAAAACATTAAGGTCCAAAAGTTAAAACCTCTTTGAGGCACTTTTTGACCAAGGAAAAAAGTAAAGATAAAGGCAAGTCTAGTGGTGAAAACTTGTTATAGGTGCTATTAGATGGGGGTGTTCATTCTTCTTCAAATTTAGACTAAGAGACCACCAATAATGAACTTACCTATGGATCTGAGTTTAAATTTGAGAAATAACAAGTATTTGATCTAATTCTTCAATAATTTATAAATATTTTTGTCACATGGCTAGATCTCCCATTAGGGGACTCAGATTCATCATGCCTAGGAGAAGTTGACAAGCAAGTCCTAACAGAGGACCCTAACATAATCCAATAGTTTAAGTCATTACCTACTATCCTAGAAGATGGTTCGATCCTTCTAGTTGAAGATACAATAGAGGTAAATATAGAGACTCCATCAGACCTAAAATGAATAAAATTAGTTACATCCGTCACTAAGGAGGAACATGAACTCTTTACAGCTCTGTTGAGAGAATTTGTAGATATCTTTGCATGGGCCTATTTTGACGTGTTAGGTTTAGACCCCACCTTATTTCTACACCACCTTATGGTTAATCCTGATGCCAAATTGGTAAACCAAAATCTATGTAAGATGCATCCTCGCATTGTTGTATTGGTAAAGAAAGAGTTGGAAAAACTCTTAGAAGTAGGATGTATCCGATCCATTGACTACTCAAAATGGATCTATAATGTGGTACCTGTTATTAAAAAGCTTAAAGGGATTAGAATTTTTAGTAATTTTTGAGACATCAACAAATCTTCTCCTAAAAATTATTTTACATTACCTAATATCAACATGATCATCGAATCTATGATAGGTTATGAAATTTTTTCACTCATGGATGGATTTTCAGGATATAACTAGATCAGAATATAACCAAAATACCAACATAAAATAGCATTCACCACTCCATGGGGAACATTTTGTTATCAGGTAATGTCATTTGGCCTTAAGAATGTTGGAGCTACATATAAAGGGCCATGACTATCATATTCCATGATATGATGCTTGATATTGTTGAAGACTATATCGATGACATATTAGGAAAATCCAAAACCAAAGTCGACCATCCAATAGTGTTGCATAAGATATTTAAAATATTATGGGAGTACAAAGTCAAACTCAATCCAAATAAATGTGTGTTTGGGTAACTTTAGGCAAATTACTTGGCTTCATTGTGTCTCATAGAGGTATTGAAGTTGATCTAGCTAAAGTTCATGTTATGATTGAGATGCCACCACCAATCAATTTAAATCAAATTCATAGCTTGTAGGGTAAGATCCAATCAATTTGATGCTTCATCTCTCAATTAGTAGACAAGTGCCATCAATTTACACACCTTTTGAAAAAGGGAGTTACATTTCACTAGGATGATCACTACCAAACAATTTTTCAACAACTCGAAGACTATCTTGTTAATCCACCTATTTTATTACCTCCTATGCCAAGAAAGCTATTCTTGTTATACCTGTCAGCTACCAACCATGATCTGGGGGCATTCTTGGCTCAACATGATGACAATGAAAAAGAGCATGATGTATACGATCTAATTCATGCCTTGGTTACATATGAACATAACTATGCACCTATTGAAAAAGCTTGTCCGGCCATGGTCTTTGCAACTTAGAAACTATGCTATTACATGTTGAATAATAAGACCATGGTCATTTCAAAAGTAGTTCCACTCAAGTATCTACTATATAAAAAATCTTTACAAGGTAGAATGGCTAAATGGATCATGCTTCTTAGTGAGTTTGATTTAGAGTATGTCAATCAAAAGGTAATCAAGGGACAAGTTCTTGCAGATTAACTTGTGAAAGCACCTCTCACAGACACACAACCACTCACATTTAAATTTCTTTATGAATCTATAATGACCATCATTGATACACCCCTTGAGGAGTATCCCTCAAAGATGTATTTTGATGGATCATTTACTACATATGGATCAAGGGCAGGCCTATTATTTATTACACCATAGGGGGATCTAATCCCTAAATCATTTAGAATAAACTTTTCTTGTACAAACAACATGGTTGAGTATGAATCACTTGTTTTAGGACTTTGACAGGTGTGCATTGGAACATATCTCATCTCTAATTTAATAGTGATTATAAATTAATCATCAATCAGGTCACATATCATTTTTAGACCAAAGATGATAAGATAGTTCCATATAAAGCCATGGTCGATACTCTTAAGCAATAAATTGCCAACATTCAATTTGAGCACATACCAAGGGCTAGTAATATAATTGTAGATGCCATGGCTACTATTAGCTCTCTAATTTGAAAAATAGATAAAGCTATAGAGTATAAGTCCCTCATCAAGAATTTGTCAGCACCACCTCATGAACCTTCAATCATTGCAATGATTTGTGATATTGTTGGTCCTAATTCTATCTAGTACTTAGACCTTTACAACTACCTTCATAACCAAGTTCTATCACCTAACCTATCTCAAAAACAAACCAAATCCTTCATTCATCATTCCACTTGTTATATTATACTTGGATCTACCCTTTACCATAATAGTTTTGATGGAACTCAACTTCATTATTTAACTTCGATAGAGTCTACACTAGTGTTAAGATAAGTTCATGGAGTATGTGGAGCTCATTCTAGTAGGAAATTCCTATCTAAAAATCTTTTGAATACTAGTTAGTATTGGCCCATAATGGATGCAAATGCCACTGCATATGTAAAAAAGTGTGGCCAATGTCAATGACATGCTAATCTAATTCATGCCCCAGTAAAACCTCTAAAACTAATGTTGACACCATGGCCATTTTCTACATGGGGACTTGACCTCATTGGGAAGATCAACCCCAATTCATCTGATGGCCATAAACATATCCTTACCATCATTGAATATTTCACTAAGTGGGTTGATGCTATACCCCTTGCTTATGTGACTAGAAAGCAAATTTTCAAATTCATCTTCACCCATCTCATTTGTTATTATGGTATCCCCTTTGACATTATATCTAATAATAGAGGATCATTCAAGAGCAAGGATGTAGATCAACTATGTACTAAATATAACATCACACAATATTTTTTTGTAACATATTACCCTCAAGGTAATGGCTAAGTTGAGGCATCCAACAAAACCATTATCAATATTCTCAAAAATATTGTCAATGATGTTGATCATGATTGGCACCTATAGATATTTCTTGCCCTTTGGGCATACCATACCAATCATCGTACCCCCACATGAGCCATTCCATACTCACTTATTAATGGTACTAAATATATCCTTCCCATTGAGGTCAAATTGCCTTCATTGCACATCTCTTTCAAGCATGTCCTAGATGATCATGAATATCGAGTAGCTTGATTACAAGAACTAACCCTACTTGATGAGAAATGTATAGTTGTGCTCAAAAATCTTCAAGCATATCAGAACCAACTCAAAGGCCACTATAATTGTGTATTAAGTATAAAACATTTAAACTTGGTGATCTTGTTCTTAAAGAAAACTAAAACAATACCACGGTTGAGAAGAATCATAAATGAAAATTCAAACCAAACTAAATAGGGCCTTTCATCATTACTATAGATTATGGATCAGGAGCATATAGGCTTACCACACCAAATGGAGATGAAATTCTTGAGCCGATGAATATTATTCATCTCAAGCGGTACTATACTTGAGTGCTAAGGTGTATTATCTGTAAGGATTGTTTTAGTTGTACCATTTTATCACTATTATTTTTTGTACAAATATCATTCTTATCCATCCTCTTAGTTTTGTCCACTTTTTGATTTCAACCTATCGGCCCAGCGTGTTTTAAAGCCTATCCCATTTGACCTTGGTTTTTTCCATTTGTTACATATTTTTAGCATCCAAGTATCTAATTATTTTCATCAATTAGTTCATGTATTTAAAATAGAACTCATATTTTAGAGCAGTGTGGCAAAAGTTTTGGTAGTTGCATCCTTCATTTGTTTTTTTTCTTATCACCGATCTGGTTACTAGTTATAACCACCTTTGGGTAACTTAGTACCATTTATCCATTCCATTGTATCCTAGTTATAACCACCCATGGGAAAACTAGGGGCAACATTTGTTTATTAAGCCATGGTTTACCAACTTGCCACTTTCTATGTCATACTATGCCTTTTTACCAATTGTGCCTATTTTGTTTGAATCAACTACTACACTAGTTGAATTCCTTCACTATAAGTGTAGAACTACAGTGACTTAAGGTCCTACTCTAGGACTATATAGGCAGCACTTGATACTTATTGAGGTTAGCTCAATCACCTTCTATCCATGCTTTCACCATTTTACGAGCAACCTAAGTCACACTCTCACCATTTTGTGAGTAAGCTAAGCCATGCTCTCATTGTTTTGTGAGCAACCTAAGCCACATTCTCACTTTTTTGTGAGTAACTTAAGCCATACTCTTACCATTTTATGAGCAACCTTAGTTTAAATGCTCTTGTCATTTTGTGAGCTTGAACCATTTAGTGTCTCGTCATTCTCGATTGAATTGAGACACTCCAAAATAATTCCAAAAACATTTGAAAAATTATTAGAAAAGAACAAAAACAATGACCACTTCTTTACCTTAAGGATTTTGGGAACCCTTTCTAAGTTATAAGTAAATCACTTGTCATTTAGTTTCCCCATCCTTTTTGGCCTTTTCTCCCATGTACGTGCCATTTTGAAAGACCATTCCTCTTCTTCTATCACATCTATTTTGTTTATTTTTCTTGGTTATCACATTCTTCCCATTCCCTAGGAGAACTACATTTTGGCCTAAAGTTTTTTTATTGGATATTACATCCATGGAAATATCTAGGTACCATCCACTTGCCTAGTGCATATGAAGACAACTCAATCACCCCCTTCCTTTTCTTCTATTTTCCATATTTTATTCATTTGTTAAAGTTGTCACTTATTTTCTAGGGGCATTATTAGTATGGTTTCTTTTCAGTGTTTCTTTGTTTATTTCTTTGTTGTTTTGTTTGTGTGCCTTTTGTTTGCTTTCAGCACTGTTTCCTTGATTCAGTTTATGTGTGTTCATTAGGTGATTCCTTGCCCACAATTATACTCAAATTCATCTATATTCATATGTTTACATTTTCATCATGGTTTTTATCATTGGTGCATTATTTTCTATTGAGTATTAGATTTTGAGAGTCAGTCCTTATGCATATTTCAGCCAAGTCCTCATGATGTTATACCATGATGCCTACCGACATGTGTTATAACAAACCTCAGCTTCAAGAAGTCTACTCAACAATGGCAGTATCGACATACCAATTCAATCCCAATCATATCCCAAATAGAGTAATTAACCATGAAATAATTTCAACCTTTATTAGTTTATATGAGCATCTCCCTACTAGTAGGTTGTTCTAATTCATCATTACCCTCTGTGTTAAGTTATCATCATCCTCAACCAAGTTTATAATGTTTTCCATAATCGGAGTCCAATGATTATAACCGCTTATGGGAAAATCATTACACACCATCTTACCTGCATTTCTCAATGATTATAATCACCTTTGGGAAAATCATTGTGTTGTCACCACTTTATGTTTTCCACCCATGCAAGGCCATGTTATTATCTTGTTTGTCTATCCTAATAGAGGCAGCTCCATCTTATCAATGATTATAACTACCTTTGAGAAAACTCATTGTGTTATCATACCATGTTGCCACTATCAAGGTATAATGTTTATAACTACCTTTGGGAAAACCATTGTGCACCATCCCACTTGCATTCTCAATAATTTTGACTAGTTTTTCAATATCATTATTTTTTCACCCCATCATCTTTCCTTTCTTTGGTCCCCTCATTTCACTTCTTTCTTTTTGAGGGATCGTTTGCTGACTTACTTGTGCCAACCATTCCTTCAAGGGGGCATCATATAGTTATTTTAGAATCATTATAGTTGTAGGCATATAGGACCTTTTCATTCTTTGAGAAGATGTTACTGTGTTTATAGCTTGCAATGCCTTTCTAAATAGGGGCAAACTGTAGACACCTAAATCTGGCCACTAATAACCTCTAACTAGACTTTTGACCAATTTCCACCTAAAATGCACAATTTGGCTTAAAAACACTAAAACATGCTAAATGATGTGAAACTGACATATTCAAGTGCTGATTTTGGCTAGGGTACCCTAAACGGGGTAATATAATTTATGGGCTAGCTAACTTTGATCAGATCATTTCAAGTCAAAATACCAATTTTGCACCTAAGTGCTCTAGATTGCTCTTTTCTATTAAATCTCTTACACAATACATGTGCCTTTGTTATTTGGTGTTGGTAACATCCTAAATGGGATAATGGATCCAATGTATCTAACATCACCTTACAATTCCAATCCAATCAAATTTTGAACCAATAACAAGGCATTCTGATCAATTTGAGTAATTTATGCACAAAGTGCTTAATCATGCTTAGAGATAATTAAACCAAATCAAGGCCTAATTAATAATTCCATGGAAACTTGTTGAATACTTATTTTTGAAAATGAATATTTAATATTTGCATCATTAGGTGACCTTATTTCTTGGGAAGACATCCCTAGGCCATAAATGCCATAAATATCAAGATTCATGCCCTCCATGCCTCATCAATGCCTTCCATGATGCCCTACATGCCTCTTAATTTCTTCTCTATCCCAAATATTGATGATCCTATTTATCAATTTTAATTGCAAAATTGAATTAATCCTCAACCACACATCTCAATCTCAGGATGGATGATTCAGGTTGATTCTAGACATTCTCAAAAATATATAAATGGAAGGCTTCAGCACATGAATTTTAAGACATGATTATGCAAAGTTATAATTCATAATTTATTACAAAACTTTAAACAACTAGTGTTACCATGCCAAATTGATTCCAATCCAAGCCAAGCCATAAGCCAAAGGTGCCAAAGAGAGATGGAGGTAGCCAAGTTTCCTTTGATGAAGACTTTATGAGCACAAGCCATTCAAGCCACTACAAAAAGAATTTTGGATCATCCAATAAAGGTAAAAGAGGGTTTCTTTTTCATTTTAGTCATGTGTTATATTCATGTTTGTTAACTAAGCTCTCCTTAGTGTCTAAGCCTAGAGATGTTATGATAGTTAGTGTGTTTCTTTCATTTTTTTTTCATTTTGAAACTAACACCATACTAACCATCCTCTCTTGAGTAAAATTCTTACATCACAATATATACCTCACTAAGGTGTCCACAACTCAAATAAATCATTTTGATAACCTATCCTATCAAGTTAACCTCCTCAAGCTCTCTTACAAGCTTATTATGTCCAAGAAGCCTAATTTCTTTACATGAGAACTTGGAGGAGAAGTTGCATGGTAAAAAATAACTATTTTATATGTTACTAATCCCCCCATACTCAAAATAGTGGCATTCTTTTAGGTATTATACCCCTCACCTTTATAAATCATCATTAAGATCATAAGCCTGTTTAAACCTTATTTAAACCATGTAAGAGACCCAATGGAGAATATTTACCTTCCAAGTTCCCAAAATGGATTTATATGGCCTAAAAACTATTTTATAAACATATACATAGCTATAGACACTTTAATTAGTCACTATTTTGGCACGTGTGAGGTACTGTTGTAAGAAACTTGGCCTAAAGATGATTGTTGAAGGCCTAAAAGGTAGTTTTTTAGGACTTTTCATGTAATTTTACTGAGTACATGACTAATAGAGTCTATTTTAACCACATATGACATAGATAAGTTAGGTTATGATTCTCCTAAAGCCTTATGAATAATTTATATAGTGATTACAACATCATTTGGAGGGTTTAAGACAGATATTATTGAGAAAACATGATATCAAGAGTTATTATCAGACCTAATACACATGTACCTCAGTCTTGGAGATGTTTTTAAACTTTAAAAATGGAGTGATCCTTTATAGGGTGTTGAATATTTATTCAATTTTTGATAATAATCTTCAATCAAGGAACTAGGTCAAGGATGAAAGGACAAACTTATTTTTGTGGTCTTCACTTAAACCAAGAAAGTTTCTCAATGAAATGTGGGTTCTTATTAGTTTGAATCATATTGAAACTTTATCCTTAGCCTAAAAAAGATGAATAATAAATTTAATTCCCCTATGATGGCCTTGGAGGACTCCAAGAAGCATGATCAAGGGTGACACATGGCAAGACATAGATTTGTAACTCCTAGACCAAGAATGGGCAGTTTCAAATGAGGTTGATGAGTCATCCTATAAGGTGAAGAGTCATTCCATACCACCCTTGATGAGGGAGAATATCACATCAATTTTACACTTGTGATGAAGATGTTATTTGACTACTCTTTGACATCTTTCTTGCTTGTAACTTGTTCCTCATGAGATGACACTTTTGATATGCATATCCTATGCCTCTCTCTTCTTCTCAAATTATTCTATATATGTTGCCTTGAGTTGATTTTTATGTATCCTTTGGTTGATTATATTAAATCCCTGATCAAATGAACACTTGTACTATGCCTTTTAATTTTGAATAAAGTTATTTCTTACCTCCCCAAATGCTTGCAATCAATGTACTTGTGTGATTGTTGATGAATGTTAGTAGTAGTGCCTTCACTCTCTCTCATATGTCCTCACCTACCTATTTTCAAATGGATTATATTCTTACAAGTTTCATGGTGAGTTTGGATAGGTTTTCATAGTTTAAAAGTGGATTTTAGTCATTAGTGTATTTATTATGCCTCTTGATTAGCCCTTTTATTAAATACATTATTTTTGACCTCCATGTTGAAACACTCATTCTTGAATGTCCTCTTGAGTAGTGTGATCAGATTAAAGCCTATTACATATTATTATTTTAATATGGTTAAGTTAAGGGTGTTAATTAGGTGCATCACCTCCTTAGTTAGTTTGATTTTATTTCCCTCTGTCCCTTTTCCCTTGCAAGTTAATAAGCTTAGTTTGTAGTTTTTGAGTGATAGCATCTAGGGAACTAACCCTATCTAGAGATTCATCTCACTAATTAGGACACCCATAGTCTATAGGTGTCTCCATGATATCACTTAAGTGAGGAGACTTTAACAACCTCCTAAAGGGTGCAACTTTGATGATAACAAGTTTGGCATGCCCAATGGGACAAAGATTACATCCCATTGAAGAGTTCTAGATGTTGATCTTCAACACATCATCCTTTGGAGGCATGAACACAAGAATCAATGGTAACTCCAAGTGAATCTCAGTTGTTATAAGCATCCCAATTCTCTAAAAAATAGAAATTGGTATGTATTATCATCATTCTTTGGGTCAAAATGCATACTCTATGCCTTCATATTCTCTGTATCTAGTTGATAGCATTTATGGCTTCACCCCAAGTGGATCTCAAGTAGTACCATGTCAACCGTATCAATTTTATCAATAGCCTTATATTCCCTCTTCTAATCTAATTTAGCCTCTTTGGTAGCCTATTCATTCCTATAGTCAACCTTATCAAAGTCATTTTTCTTCTACTCTAACCTTCTTAGATTTCAAAAAAACCCTTGTAAGTTTGCAAGAGTTATTGAGAGAGCTTGATTAAGAGAAAGAACTTGGCCTAATTGACTATAACCCTTTTATTAAAAATGAAAATACTCAAATGTTGAATAATTTCATGCATTCACTTAAGTCTAGGTCAGTAGATATTGAGATAAGGAATCAACATATGCCAATTGATGAGGTGTTAGAAATAAGAGGTTTGATCTAATATCTAGAGAATAGACTAGTAATTGAAGAAAGGTAGAAAATGCAATACATTCAATTTTGTAAGCCTCCTCCTAATCTACATCAACCTTATTTTTATCCAAACCCATCCCAATTTTCAATATGTCATCAAGAGAGGTTTATACCTATGTCACCTTCACCCAATATTCCTCAAGAGTCTAAAACCATTCCATATTAGAGATCTTATTGGATTAGGAACTTTGATTATGTCATGCCTAATCTTAAGAAATAACCTTATCCCATGCCTATCTAAAGTTAATAAAAATATAAGTGTATGGAGGTCAAATCAAGAGATATCTCAAGTTCCTCAAGTGTTTCACCTACCCTTCAAGTTGTATCCATCTATGAATTTAAAGACACCTCAAAGTTTGATATAACAATTGAAGAGTGGAAATAGAAGAATACAACACCCCCAACTCAATTCCATTCTCCATCCTTTTAAGAACATCATAATCAACCTAGTACTCCTAAAGTCCTAATTTGGAAGGACACTCTATCAAGTTTCAAAAAATCCAATGCAGTCGCTTTCCCTCCCACACCCTCCTTTTGTGAAGGAAAACTAGTTGTATTGAGGGTAGAAGATGGACATTCAGATGTGAAGGAGAGCTTGTCAAAACTAGGTGATGTAGTATTAGTCCTTGGGATTCAAAATTATTCAACTACAAGTGAGCCTCAGGAAGGCTATGAGGAGAGTGTTTCAAGCGTATATGATGAAGAGATATTTCTTTGAAATCCTATTTGTCAAGAAGGAAACAAATCTATATTTAAGGATAGATAGAAAGATGGTCTTGATAGAGGAGTGCAAGGTAACATGATAACAACCTCTTGTTAAAGTGATTTCATTGAAAAAAGTAAAGAAGATCTTGATCAGGCATGGTAGTAATGGTACCATAGTTTCATGTAATAAATGGACTTGTTTGACAAGCATACGATCCCTCTAGAACATGAAGTTGGAGAAGTCAACAACCTCCTAGAAGAGGAAAAATTAGGTTTGGCACAAGAGAGACATGATGAATTGAACCTTGAATGGGCCAATGAGCTTCCATTCTTCATAAAGGAAGATGAAGACCAATTTAGTTCTCATGTATTGAGTCTTGATTAAGAACAATTTGACTATGAAATAGTTGAGGAGGTTGTAAATGAACATGAGGTAAGTATTCTTGAAGATACATAGGCTATTAAAAATTTTGAACCTCATGGGAAAAAGATATAACTTGAAAAAGAAAACTTGCTACCATGTCATGAGTCTATTCAAGAATTTGAATAGCCTTTAACACTCAAGAGAATGGAAATATTGAAACTGAACTTAGCATGCTTTTAAATGACCAAGAAGAATTTGCCTTTTGGGAAGAGCTAGAAAAAATTTATTGTAGTTTGGATAGTAAAGTTACATCCCATGAGGAGAGTGATAAGATTGTTGTCTAGCCAATGAACATGGTGAAGACATGCATGAGAAAGCTCTTAAAGAGAACACCATGGTTGATGGTGTTGTTGAGTTTCTTGAACAAGTTCAAGGAGGTCTTGAGGACATGTGGAAGTCTTACTTGGACATGTTCAAGGAATTTGAAGAGCTTGGTAGGTTATCACCTAGAGAATAACAAGAAAAAAAATTTGATGAGAAGTACAAAGCTCTTATCAAGCCAACAAGTCCTATTAGTCATGACCAAGAAGTTCAAATTCAAGTTGTGGTAACCTATGATGAAGATGAAACTTTTCAAGGTGAGCAAGAGATAGAGTTAAAAGAACCAATATAAGTTCAGGATATTGTTGCCTTTATGAATCAAACCATGGTCACTTTGGAGGTCCTTCACATTGCCAAGGATAGATAGTAGTATGAGGTAAAAATTGAAGATCAAGATGAATTTGTCTTTGTTGGAGACATGTTTGCTATTGTAGATCCATTTTAGGTAAATCCGAAGAAGGTGGTGGTCAAGAAAGGATTTGATCAAGCAAGAAAAAATCCTAATCAATAGTTTATATACCATTCTTGTTAGCACATGAAGGTGACTCAAGGAGTTTTCCTTTTGATCTAGGAGGATCAGTTCTAAAAGGTTAGTTGTACATAGTAGTTTTTTGTCTTGTCTTTCCTCTAAGTGCTTTGTGGCATAGTGTTTTGTCTTGTTATTTTGTTATGTGTGTCTTACTTTGGTATGCTTTTTTTTTATATTGTTATGTTAGAGAAGATAATCAAATTTTTCAATTATTTCAAGACGTTTTCATTCAGGTTCAAGGTCAAGTCATGTTTTGTGTTGATCTGAGATGACTCCATATCCCAATAGATGGATTATGTAATCATTCTAAGGTACATAGCAATAATGCAATCCCAGGAGGTCACCAAAGATGTTAGCCAAAATTCGGCTACCATGAATGAGAATCATTCAAAACTTTAATGTACTTGATCTTAACTTTGTTGATAGCCATTATAAAGGCCTTGTGTTAGTAATTAATGATCTAGGATGATAGGTAATGTGTCTTCCTTGGAAGATTATAAGGTGATTTAGTATGGTCTAGTTGGTTTTTGAGTCAATTCACTTGGTCTTGTCATGTAATGGTCATTATTTATGGTATTCATTATGTGTTTAGCATTGTTTAAAGTAAGTTTGACAAAGTTAAGATTAAGTATGAAATCAAGTAAATGTGGAATCATGCTCAAGAAGATGAATTGGTGACTCTTTTAAGATAACCATGGTCTAACCTGACCAAATGGGCCAAAAAAGGAAAACTAGTAAGTGGATCACCTTATTTTTAGGGTAATTTAGAGAGTTTAAGGTATTTTTGACAAGATTGAGGTACTTTATTAATTTAGTCTTATTATGAATTCCAATGTTGAAATGATACATACTAGCAAGGAGAAAATATGAAATTTTTATCCTTAGATAGCAGTTTTTTAAATTTATTTACCATCAAGTGATGACATCATACTTATATGTGTTTGTACATCTTACCCAAGTGCCTTGGTAATGGCTTTATAATGTTGGAAGTCTTCTTGTAACTATCATTTATCATTTTCCAACATAAAAATGAAGAGTTATCAAGAGATATGTAGGAAAAGAAGGGTGTGAATCATTTTTCAGCCTCTTTCACATCCGTACAAGTCAAAAGATGAAGAGTCACCTGGTTCACCATCTCCAGTAGTTCCAAAAGGTAGAATAGTCATAATCTTGGAGAAAGCATGATTTTTTAGGTCTTTTTTAGAGGGTTTATGTTGGTTAGAAAGCTAAAAACTCTTAAAAATGTCCCCATGGTCTTATCAGACCCAAATCCATGTAAAATGTGGAGTTATTGGACTAGACAATGCAGAAAACCTATCATTTTCTCCATCGAGCTTATTAGTAGCCTAGAAAGGGAAATTGGTTTGAAAATGGTACTTTGAGGAGAGATAAATTTAGCTACCAATATCTTGGCCATATGAGTGGACCCTAATTCCCTTACACTTTGTGGCATTGGTTTTTAGGTTAAGCCCCTTAACTCTATAAACAATTGTTAAGAAGTTAGGGTGCAAAAAATGACTCAGAACCCCATCAGGGTCAATTTTCTCCAAATGCAGGGTTATGAAGCTGATTGAATTCATGAAATGTTAAGCATGAAATATACTGAGGGGGTTGAATCATTATATTATATATATTTTTACTTAATCTAATTTCTTTTCATTAACCACTTAATCACACATTCAATATATGTAATAAAATTGAAATAATAAATTTCACCACACAAGAGAGAGAGACACTAGATTTTTATGTAGAAACCCAAAGTGGGAAAAACCATGGAGAAAAATCTCAAGTATATGAATGAGCACCAACTCAAAATACAAAGTTTGCAAGCACCAACTTGTAGGAGCACCAACCCCTTTACTAAGCACCAACATAGAAACTATTTGTGAGCATCAACCCAAAGGAGCACCAACCCCTCTTGTGTATAAAGCACAACTATCTCTCAATGTTGCTTCTCAACAAATGATAGAACTCTACAATGTCTCCTATTTTTCTCTCTTTGAAAACAAATAGAAACCATGCACTCTCTTGCATATTATAGATGGCTTCTCAAGCCTTTATTTATAGTTTTCCAAATGACCTTTGGCATTCACCCTTTATGACCCTTCAATCCTCATAGAAAATGGTGCCAATCTTGCATGACCCTTCATATCCTTGCATTTGAAAATTCATATGCTGACCCTTCATAAGCAAAAGCATCCTTTCCTCTTTTGTCTTTATCTTGGTGACTTTTTGTATTCCTCAAAGTGTCCCTTCATGGAAAAATGTACCATACCTCTTTTTCCTTCACATGGTGACTCTTGGAATTCCTCAAGATGACTCTTCATGAGAAAATATGTCCCATTCCTCTTTTGTCTTTTACCCCGTGACTCTTTGACTTCTCCATGGGCCCTCTTTTGACTTATATACAACTAAAAATATATTCATTAATATTAAATAAATATTAACACACATTAGCCAAGATATGGATATTAAAAACACCATTAAATGCAATGGGACCTTTATCACCAATAATGCTAGACCTTTGACATCAACGACAATATTTCCAATAATCTCCTCCTTTGTCATTGATGGCAACCTAAAACTGAAACTACCACATCTTAAAACTTACACATACTACCACCTAAAAAACATACAATAACTCCCCCTTATTGTAGCAACCTATACCTATTTTTGCACTTGTACATACTATTCTACCCCTTTGATATCAATGGCAAAGGACTTACCTGGAGCTAACACTTAGCTCCCCCTCAACTAATGCTGAACCTAAATGGTAGGAAGTAAAAGAAATTACTCCCAACTTCTCTCACAGATACTCAAATGTGTCTTTTGGTAGTGCCTTTATGAAAATATCTGTAATCTGCTCTGTAGTACTAATATATTCCATCTTAACGTGTTGATCTGCAACCTACTCTCTCAAGAAGTGATATCTAATGGGAATATGTTTTGTTCTTAAATACATCATTAGATTCTTCAAAAT
Source organism: Torreya grandis (assembly GCA_037957365.1). NCBI lineage: Eukaryota > Viridiplantae > Streptophyta > Pinopsida > Cupressales > Taxaceae > Torreya > Torreya grandis. The sequence goes on along the minus strand of JARHVA010001173.1, from coordinate 3,199,600 downwards.
ATTAATAGCACTTGTGTTATCACAAAAAATAGAAATAGGTTCATCATACTTTACCTTGATATCTTCCAAAGTTTGCTTCATCCAAAACACTTGAGTACAACACAATACCCCTGCAATATATTCTACTTCAGCTATAGAAAGTGATACTAAATTGGTTCTTGCTTAGCCATAATACTAAGCTATCACCAAGGAAGAAAGATCCTCCACTTGTACTCTTTCTATCATCTAAGCACCCTACCCAATCTGAATCTGTGTAAGCAACCAAAGTGAAATCTCTGCTTTTGGGATACCATAATCCGTAATCTAATGTCCCCTTGATATATCTAAATATTCTCTTCGCCAATTAAACATGACTATTTTTTGGAGATGATTGATATCTTACAACCATACCTACCACATGCATGATGTCTGGCTTCAATGCTATCAAATATAAAATACTACCAATCATAGATCTATACAAAGATTGATCTGTAATAGTTGAAACTTCATCCTTGCTCACCTTATTTCCTATACACATTGATGTGCCAACTGGTGCATAATCCTCAAAACCAAATTTCTTCAATATTTCCTTGGCATATTTACTTTGATATATGAAAATTCTTTTATTTGACTAAAATATTTACAATCCTAAGAAAAATGACAATTGTCCAAGCATAGACATCTCAAATTATTTTTACATATTATCAAAAAAAAAATTGTCATCTTTTCAATATTTCCTCCAAAAATGATATCATCAACATATACTACAACAATCAATTGATGCTCGCCTTCTATTTTGATATAGAGATTATTATCGATAAATCCTCTCTTGAAACCTTGATCCTACAGGTACTTATCAAGTCTTACATACTAAGCTCTAGGAGCTTATTTCAATCTATACAATTCTTTCTTCAATCTGCATACATGGGTACTAATATTTAAGAGAATAAATCCCTCAATCTACTCAATGTAGACCTCTTCTTCTAGATTTATGTTTAGAAATGTAGATTTGACATCCATCTAAAATACTTTGAAATTTTTAAACACTGCATATGTAAGAAACATTCTAATAGCCTCTAACCTTGCCATTAGTGAAAATTTTCTTCAAAATCTATTCCCTCAATCTGAGTATATCCTTTACATACTAATCTTGCTTTATTTCTAGTCACTTTTCCATTTTCATTCAACTTATTTCTATAAACCCATTTTGTTCATATCACATTATGATCTTTTGGTCTAGGCACTAATTTCCAATTATCATTCTTTTCTATCTAATTTAATTCTTCATCTATAGCCTTAACCCAATACTTATCATGTCTATCTTCTTAAAAAGTTCTAGGCTAAATTTTGGATAACAAAGAGAAATTAACTTGCGTAGATTCATTTACCAACATTTTTCTGGTGCAAATTCTTTCATTTATGTCCCTAATGATGTCACTTTAATTATGATTTATCTTAACATATTTGGATGTATTTTTGGTGTCTTTTTTCTCCTTCTTCTCATCTTCATCTGATTCTTCAAATTTTTCCTCTTTAATGATTTCAAGAATGTCTACTGGATCACTGATTCTTTGTGTTCCATCTTCTTCTATCCTAACACTTGCACTTTCAAAAAAAAAATTAGTTATTTTTTTATAACATTTATAAGCTTTACTTATGCAAGAATAATAAGAAATATACCTTCATCTACTTTGGATTCAAACTTACCAAGTTTTTCATCGGTTCTCTTTATGAAGCATCTGCTACTGAAAACTCTAAAATAATCAACTATTATCAGTTTGTCTTTCCATAGATCATAAGGAGTCTTGTCACTATTGACTCTCAATAATTATATATTCTAAATATGCACTATTGTAGCAACTACCTCTCTCAAATATTTATCTACTATCTTGGATTTATTTAGCATTATCTTTGCCATCTCCTAAACTATTATATTTTTTCGTTCATCTACTCCATTTTATTTCAAAGTTCTGGCTACTCAATAATGTCTCTTTATTCGATAGTCTTCACAAAACTTGATAAATTTATTTGACATAAATTCTCCTCCTTGATCTACTCTTAAACACTTAATATTCAAACTAGTTTCATTCTCAACTAATGCTTTGAAATGTTTGAAAGCTTCTAATTGTTTCTTTAAAAATGTCACCCAAGTCATACATAAAAAATCATCAATAAGCAGCATGAAATATTTCTTACCTTGAGTACTTTGAGTTCTCATAGGTCCACATAGATCAATGTGAACAAGCTCTAACATCTAAGTGGTCAAGTACTCATTTATTTTGAACCACCTTCTGGGTCGCTTCCCATGTTGACAAGGTTCACAAAGCATGTTAGATGGCTTTGTAATCTTTTAAAGATTTATAACTACTTGCTTCTTGTTGATATTGAAAATATTGTTAACATTTGTGTGCCCTATTCTCTTGTTTCATAGCCAAATTTCTTCAATCTAACTCAAACAACATCTTTGACCTTTTATGTCTAATAGCATATACAAATTATTACATGTTCTCTGAGCATCTATAACCAATACATCTGAATATTTTCTTCTAATTTCACAGCCTTCTGCATAAAAATTTAGTGTGTTCCCTTAATCACACATTTGACTTACACTCAAAATATTATGCTTAAGACCTTCTACATACAAAATATTTTTAGTTTTAGTTCTACCATTATCCAAACTTAGTGTATCTTTTCAAGCAATTCTGGCAGTAGTATTGTCTTCAAATTTCACTATGCCACCATTGATCTTATTCAAGGTTATGAACTTACTCTTGTCTCCTGTCATATGCCTCAAACATCCACTATAAATAAACCATGTCTTATCTTCATTTCTTGCATGCAAAGGTGTCTATACCAAAATAGATTTTTTAAGTTTTTTCTTCTACCATGAACCTATTTGAACTTTCTTCTTGATGAATAAAGCCTTGAAACTCTAGTCCTTCTTGACTAACTCAAACATATCTATACAATACCAAGTTGTGTCTGAATTTTTTTCACTTGTAACATATTATGACTTCTTCATTAAATCCTGATAGAGGAGCAAAAGAGTTGTGGCTTCTGCTTGACTCTGCATGACTTTTCTTCTCCTTATTTTTGAAATTGTTAACCCTTTTTAAACATTCTATTTCTTATGACCATATCCATTACAATAAAAATAGTAACCATAAAAATAGGACCTGTTTGTGTATCTCTGACCTGATTGTCTTTTGTAGCTCTATTCCCTCCAACCTTCTTTTTATGAGATGTCCTCTGTATTCTTAACTTCTTCCATTTGTATTTCTTCTTTTGTAAGAGCTTCAGCATAGCTCTTTCTTTTTTCCTTGTATGTGAAATTAGTGACCTCCTCTTTCTCTTTTTCAAATCTAATACCTATCTTATCTAACATTGATCTTTGATTTTATAATATCTTATTCAACATATTAGTGTTATTCTCAAATTTTGAATCATTGATTGCTTTATTTGTTTTCTCAAGATCCACTTTAAAAGAAGAAATTTCAATAACATACATTTCACATTATTTACTTACTATTTTCAACTGTGTCATTAGATCTTCTTCATTCTTCTTGGATTCTTCAAAGTGTGCTTGTAGGTCTTCAATTATTTCTTTTGACTCCTTTTCATTTTTCTCAATCTGGAGCTTTAATCTTGCATTCTTCTTTTCAAGAGATTTTAACTCTTCTAAGGCACAAATGAGTTTTCCTTCCATATTAACTTTAGCTTCATCTTATTCTTCTTCTTGATCATCTGTACTTTTGCTTACAGAGGCATCTTCATGTATGGCCATGAATAGATACTCTTCTTTTGAATCACTGACTCCACTATCTTCAGCTGAGCTAGGATCTTTAGAATACAAACTCTTCTTCTTGAATCCCTTCTTGAATTTACCTTTGAAATTCTTCTTGTATGTAGACTTTCCTTCTTCATTGTCATCATTACATTTATTTGGGCATTTAGCTACAAAATGTCTAATCTTTTCATAATTAAAATATTTAAAAGGTAATTTTCCTTGATATTTACCTATGCCCTTTTTTGGCTTACGAATGAATAGAGCTCCGTTGTCATCTTCATCATCGCTAGAACTATCACTTGATTCTTGAATCTTAGCCTTCTCTTTCTTTGATGTCTTGAAAGTAGCTTGTCTCTTTGAGGGTTTATCTTGTTCAGTCCATATCTCATATGCCATAAGAATACCATGAAGCTCATCCATCTTTAGATTGGCTAAATTTTTCATCTCTTCAATTGCCAAAACTTTTTCATCATATCCCAATGGTAGAGATCTCGAAAAAAATTGAACCATAGTTGATTCTTCTAAATTTTCTCCAATACCTTAAATCTGATCAACTATTCGATCAACCTGCACAAGATAACTTGCTATATTTTCTTCCTCTTCCATATTCAAACTCTCAAATTGTCTTCTAAAAGTTTGAAGCTTAACTTGTTGAACCTTTCCATCACCTTTATAAATATTATCAATTTTTACCCAAGTTTCATGAGCATATTTACATTGCATAACTTTAACAAATTTTGATTCACATAAATCACATAAAATATCATTTAAATCTTTAGCATTATTTTCACTTTCCTTCTTTTTTTTCAGAGTAGTTACAAGTGTTTGTGGCTTTTCATATTCCTCCACCACTGCTTGCCATATGTCAAATCCAAGGGCCATCAAATAAGTCTTCATCTTTATGCTCCAAAAAACATAATTCATCCCATCAAACAAAGGTGCCTTATTTGTATGAAATCCTTCATGTGATCCAACCATCATGCTTTCCCGATCTACCTTCAAGCTGTAAAACTATTTCAAAAGGAACCTACTCTGATACCAATTATTAAGCATGAAATATATTGAGAGGGGGGTGAATCAGTACATTATATATATTTTTACTTAATTAAATTTATTTTCTTTAACCACTTAATCACACATTCAAGATATACAATAAAACTGAAACAATAATTTGCACCACACAAGAGAGAGAGAGAGAGAGAGAGACTAGATTTTTACATGGAAACCCAAAATGGGAAAAACCATAGAGAACAATCTCAAGTATATGAATGAGCACCAACTCAAAATATAAATTTCACAAGAACCAACTTACAAGAGCACCAACCCATAGGATCACCAACCCCTTGCAAATATTTGTGAGCACCAACCCATAGGATCACCAACCCCTCTTGTGCATAAAACACAACTATCTCTCAATGTTGCTTACTCAAAAAATGATAGAACTCTAAAATATCTCTTGCTTTTTCTCTTTGAAAAAAAATACAAACCATGCACTCTCTTGCATATTACAAATGTCTTTTCAAACCTTTATTATTTATAGCTTTCCAAATGACCTTTGGCATTCACCTTTTGTGACCCTTCAATCCTCATGAAAAATGGCACCAAACTTGCATGACCCTTCATTTCCTTGCATTTGAAAAGTCATATGGTGACCCTTCATAATAAAAATCATCCTTTCCTCTTTTGTCTTTATCTTGGTGACATTTTTTATTCCTCCAAATTGTCCTTTCATGGAAAAATGTGCCATACCTATTTTGTCTTCACATGGTGACTCTTGGAATTCCTCAAGATGACTCTTCATGAGAAAATGTGTCTCATTCCTCTTTTGTATTTTACTCTGTGAATCTTTTAATTCTCCATGGGCCCTATTTTGACTTATATGCAACCAAAAATATATTCATTAACATTAAATAAATATTAACACACATTAGCCAAGATATGAATATTAAAAACACCATTAAATGCAATGGGGCCTTTATCACCAATAATTCTAGACCTTTGACATCGATGACGATATTTAAAACATGAAAATGTTTTTATATTTTATCTTTAACACTCCTCTACCAATTAAATATCATTTCCTATCAATTTTCCTCATGTTCATGGTTGGTGCAGTGTTAAATGGTCTTGATTTGGTAGTTTCAGCATGACAATCTTGTGTGCAAAGAAGGTGAAGTTATATTATTGCATGTTATGTTATAAATTATATGTATATAAGTGTATTAAATTTTATAAATATCCCTAAACCATATACAAACATAATTGAATCAATGTACATCAAGGAGAATAGAGAGTTTTACATACCCATTTGGATTGTTCGAACTTATAGTCATGGTGAACAAATATTACTAAATAGGGGTGTAATTTCATGATCCAAAACTATTGAATAGGTAATAAAACCTTAAAATATCCTTTAATATCATTTCCAAGGAGGATCCAAGTGGAAAACTTAGAGGTCAAAATCCAAAAGTCTTTTTTTAAGCCAAGTCCAAAATAAGGTTTTGTGAACAAACCTATAGGTCACTATTGACACCAATTTCTTGCCCATTGGAGTGTATATGGTATCTTTAAAACATGTAATTTTATCCTCATCCATTTTATTAATATATAGAAGCTGGTGATTCAACCTTCTTAGGTCCAATAGTGAGAGAAAGAGGTGTAAGTGCACACAATACAATATAAGCAAGACAACCTATGCTTCTACCAAGAAATAGAATTTATGTTATCTTAATGACCTTAAAATAACCTCATAAATCCTCCATAAGAGCTCCCTAATTATCCTAAAGTGTTAATGAATACTTATACCCTTAACTCATCTTGCATCCTAGTGGACTGTGTGCCTAAGTAGGACTACGCAATCCTAAGAGAAGATTGTGAGAGCTTCAAATAAGTGTTCCAAGTGTATTGAGTTAATTTGAGGATTTAATATTATTTAAAAATAATTAGTAACATTTTCCACATTGTTTCATCAGTCATAAATTGGACTCAAGAAGACACAATACAATAAATGAAGGGTTTTGGCCTAATTAACTACCTACATGCTTGTTAGCAGACAGAGAGCAAAAATAACATGTTAGTGATGGTTTTTTGGGGATAATTTTTTTTGAAAAGGTGAAAATAAAATTTTATTAATACATTAAATATGAAAAAATTAAATTAAATAAAGTTTTATTATTCATAAGAGTTCAATTTGACCACTTACAACCAAGAGGCCTAAATACATACCTATAGGGTTGTAACAAGCAGAAATGAGGAAAATTACCATGTATGATGTGAAATTAAAAGTTTTTATAGTTTTATATAATTAAATAAAATAATTATAAACCTTAAAATGTATTTAAATATATAAAAATCCAAAATAAGAATCTACATCTCCAAAATTGTAGACATACAACCTAAAACACCACCTATAGGCCTGCTTAGGATAATTGGAGAGAGATGTGATTTTTTTTTTGAAACCATGAAGTTTATGAGAGTGTAAATTATATTCATAATTCATTATAAATTCTAAAAATACCTTCAATTATTTTCAAATATGACTAAAGTCAATGATAGGGGTCAAAAAGCCTAGTTAGGCCTAGAAGGCCTAAATGGCCACACACAGGCTTGAGTGTGCAAAAATGAAGAAAATTACACTTTTTTGAAGTGTTTTTAAGAGTTTAAAAGTATAAAAATGTTATTTATACATTTTTATAGACATGTACTAATTTTTATCTCACTACAGTGGAGAAAAGTTGTTAAATGAAGGTTGTTAGGGTCACTTCAAGGAGGCTACCCACAAACCCTTATAAAAGACTAATTTAAGTTATAATGGATTGGAGAGTTAATAATATTCAATATAAAAATTTTACATGTCATTATAGGTTATAAATACCTCACCAAGGTGTCCACAACTCAAATCATTCATTTTCATAACCTATCCTGTCAAGTTAACCTCCTCGAGCTCTCTTACAAGACTGTTTTGTCCAAGAAGCCTAATTTATTTGCATGAGAAATTGGAGGATAAGTTTCATGGGTAAAATGACTATTTTATATGTTATTAATCCCCCCATACTCAAACATAGTGTAATGGGTTTAGGTATTAGGGCCCTCACCTTTATGATTCATCATTAAGATGATAGATTTGTTTAAACCCTACAAGAGACTCGATAGAGAATATTGACCTTCAAAGTGCCCCAAATGGATTGATATGGATAAAAAATATATTATAAACCTATATACACAATAATTGGTCATTATTTTATCATTTTTGAGGTACTATTATATATAATTTGACCTAAAGATGACTATTACAGGCCTAAAAGGCAATTTTTGAGGACTTTTCATCAAATTTAACTGAGTACAGGCCTAAAATATTCCCTTATAACCACCTATGACATATATAATTTAAAATGGGATAATTTTAAATCATTATTAATAATTTATATATTGATTACATCATCATTTGGAGGGTTCAAAAAACCTAGTGTTGAGCAAACATGCTATCAAGAGTTCTTATCAGACCTAATGCACCTGTACCTCAATCTTGGAGATGGTTTGAAATTTAAAAAGGGTGAAGTGATACTTTACAAGGTTTTTAATATTTATTCAAGCTATTATATTATTTTTCAAGCAAGGAACTAAACCAAGGATGAAAAGACAAACTTGTTTTTGTGGTCTTCACTTGAACCAAGCAAGTTTCTCAATGAAATGCAAGTTCCTATTAGTTTGAACAAGCTTGAAAATTTATCCTTAACCTCACCAAGATGAATGAGACATTTAAGTGTCCTAGGATGGAATTTTATAACTCTAAGAAGCATGATCAAGAATGACGCATGGCAATACATAGGTTTGTAACTCCTTCTAGACTAAGAATGGGTAGTTTTAAATGAGGTTGGTGGGTCATCCTAGAAGGTGAAGATTCATTCCATGCCACCCTTGATGAGGGAGAGTATCAAATAAATTTGACACTTGTGAGTAATATGTTATTATACTGCTCTTTTCTAGTTTTTTTAATTATAGCTTGTTCTTCATGAGATGACACTTGTAATACGCATCTCCTACACCTCTTTCTCTCTCATTCTCATATTCTTTTATATTTGTTCCCTTGAATGGCTTGTTATGTATCCTTTGGTTGAGTATGGTGAATCCTTGCTCAACTAAACACTTGTAATATGCCTTTGAATGTTTAATAAATTTGTTTTGTACCTTCACAAATGCTTGTCATCAGTGGACTTGTGTGATTTTTGATGAATTCTAGTAGTAGTGCCTTCACTCTCTCTCATTTGTCCTCTCCTACCTCTTTGAAAATGGACTATCTTATTGCAGGTCATGTGGAGAGTTTGGATATATTTTCATACTTTAGAAGTGGATTTCATTCATTAGTGTCTTTCTTAAACCTCCTGATTAACCCTTCTCTTCAATACATTGTCTCTGACCTCCATATTGAAACACTCATGCTTGAAGGTCCTCATTGAGTAGTGTGATCAGATTTGAGTATGTTTCATGTTGTTATTGTAGTATGGTCAAGTGGAGGGTGTTAATTTATTACATTTCCTCCTTAGTTAGTTGCTTCCGGTTATATCTATCCCTTTTCCCTTACAAGTTAGTAGGATTAGTTTGTAGTTTCAAGGTGATAACATCAAGGGAGCTAGCCCTATCTAGATATTCACCTAATTGATTAGGCCACCCATGGCCTAGAGGTGTCCTCATGATATCACTTAAGTGAGTAGGCTTGAATAACCTCCTCAAGGGTGAAAATTTTGATGATAACACTTATCATTCACCTTTAGCTTTGAGCTACATCTATCGATTAATCTTATCAAAATCCTTATCTTGTCTTGGCCTACTGCTCTCCCTTGCATGCTTCCTTGCATGGGATATGTCAAAATCTTGTGGCCTTTATCCTCTTGGTCTACATCTCTCTTTGGAATGTGTCCTTACATAGGATAAGTCAAAATCTTACAACCCATATCATCCCGATCTACAAGTTTCCTTGGCATATGTCCTTACCTTGGATATGTCAAAAGTTGTGACCTTTTATCATCATCATGTTACAATTGATTCCCCTTTGGGATGTGTCAACAACCATGACACCATCATTTTCACTCACTATGCATAGTATTTGCCAGGGGAACCATCCATTTGTAGCTCACCGCTCATGTCAATCTCATCTTCTTTATCATTAATCTCACATCTAACATACCATCCCCTTGTCTAGTCATCACATCCCTCCCCTCATTTATTATTTTTGAATGGCTATCCATCTCATTTTTATTTGCATGTCCTCTTTATGGGGAATCATATCCACTAACATAATTTAATAACATTCATCCATGAGTGTCTTTATTCTTTGAAATATCATTGCTCCTTCTACTTCATCCAGTCACAATGCCCTTTCTAAGAGGGGAAAATGTATGCATAAAAATTTGCTCACTTCATTTCTTGTCACCATTATTATTATTATTCAACACTAACATTTCTAATTCTATCTAAATCTTCCTTACTAACTCCTAATAATTTTTCTAACATTCCCTTCATTCATCTTATCATACATCAACCTTACCTTTTCCCATGTCTTCATTAATTCTTCTAATCTATCTTGATTATCACCTAACCCCACTTATCTATTATATTTTTAATTTTTAATTCATAATCCCACATACCTACCTACTCATAGGCTTTCCTACAAGCCTGTTCCATAGCTCCCATCTAATCACTTATTTAACCCTCTACTAATCTTATTTATCCCCCTAATGGATTACAGAATTCCCCAATTTTAGAATCCTCTACTATTCTCTCCATCCTCTCTATAATATTCCAATCCTAGAGTCTTCTTGGTAATTTTTAATTCCCTCCATATGCTCTATTTAAACACCCCCATCCTCCATTGAAACTAATCTGGGGAATGTGAGGCAAAACCATGCTAACAATAACACATGATCTATGAACTTCCATGCTATCATCTTAGATCAATCCAATAACATGTTGTCCCAATAATCTAAGTCTTCCAAGTAAATACATTAAATAAATATAAAGAGATCAAGCATAATCAATTTGGAGCGACTGGCTCTAAGAGGTCATGATGTTGGTATATTTCTATTTTGAAATCATTTTTGTTTGAATTATGATCTTGCTTGTTTCAAATTTTGAAGATTGGTGTTTTGGGTAATTTTTTATATAATTTTCATATCTAAACATCATTTCTCAAAACTTCCATCTCATAAGACTCCTTTCTTATTTTGGTTAGGTTCACCAGAAGCCATTCTGATATAAATGTCTACATCTTATGGCAGGATGATTCACTGTTGATTTTGGTTCTCTATATGGATGACCTATTGGTCATAGGGAGATCTTCATCCATCATCACAATAGTGAAAATTAATTTGTATAATAAGTTCTCGATGGTTGACTTAGGCTTGTTGCATTACTTCTTCATGATTGAAATTTCTTAGTTTGACTCTAGGATTACTATTACACAATCCAAGTATGCTCTTGATTTACTTGCATAATTTAACATGGCTAATTGTAAGCCAACTTCAACCCCACTTCTAGCTAATGTAAATATTGAATTTAATTGTCCATCTCCTTCGATTGATGCTACCTCATACCAAAAACTTATTGGTAGTCTCATCTAACTTACACACACTAGACCTGATATTTCATATGCAGTAGGCATGGTCTCTAGATCTATGCAAGAACCACATGAGATGCACTATAAATTAGTTAAGAAGATTCTCCACTACATTCAGGGTACTCATGGTTTTGGGATTCACTATCGAGCAGGAATTGATGTTGACTTAATTGGTTATATAGATTCAAATTGGGCTAATGATATTTAAAATCATAAGTCTACATCTAACTATAGTTTTTCTCTTAGTTCAGGTTTGATTAGTTGGTCAAGTAAGAAGTAGAATGTTATTACTTTATCTATTACAAATGTAGAATACAGAGGAACTATTGATGCTACCACTAAGGCTATTTAGCTTAATGGGATTCTTACTGAGTTTAACATCTAGTTTTGATAAATAACAATCATATTCTACAATGACCAAATCACAATCTAGATCTGTAGGATTCAAATCCTCCATTAACAAACCAACAATATCAAGATTCACATGCATTTCATTCAAGAGTTCATCCATGAGTAATTCATTTACCTTCAATATGTTACATTGAGACAATGAAGTGAATTGTTGATGTATTCACCAAACCCTTAATTGAGAGCAATTTTCTTCAATTTCAAGCTCTTCTTGGGGTTTGAGTAGCCTTGGCATCCTCCTCAAGTGGGGTGGGGGGGAAGAACAAGACAGTTGGGTACGTCATTAGGTCTTTGTGTCGAGACCCAATTTTACTACCTAAGTTATAGTTAAGGGGGTGTTAGTGTAGGATTTTTCCCACTATGTGGTTTTACCTACACAATCTAATTAGCTTACTTAGGTTAATAATAGGTCATTAGGGAAAATATAATTTAAGTCATTTTTTAATTGTGAATTGAGTTAATTACCTTTTTGGGTGACCTAATTCGTCACTATATATTGCACCTTCCTATGTATTTTTGGCTACTGAATGAATAATGATATTTAACTTTTGGTTATGAAGACAAGATTCTTTTATTTTAGTTATTTTTTTATTTCACTATTCTATAGAGTTTCAACTTCATGCATTCCATCCAATCCAAATCGATCCTAAATTATGGCCCACTCCAACACCCTTTTTTCCTCAGTCACCAAATAGGGTTAAGGAAAACCCTCTTGTCAATCATCCTAAGAAGGGAGGGACTAAACTTAAATAGAGACCTAGGTCTATTACCATCAACATTCCATCAGCCAATAGCCTTGTAAAGGGAGGGGAGAGATTTACCATTTCTACAAGTTTCCTAAGCTGGTTAAGGATAAAAATTCCTTAGGCATAGACCAACCCTCCAAAGTAGTGTCATCCTTGAGGAAGGACATTTTCCCTGAGTTTAATAAGTGAAAGGAGAAGCTTGGGCCCTCTAGCCAATCTAAAGTGCACATCGTTGAGATCCATGATGATAATCTTGAACCCCTAATTGATCTCCATCCCTTGCACTTTAATGACCTCAATTTGGAGGATTATGATACCTCATCCAGTGGCTCCATTCCTAGCCTAAAAAGGAAGGAGGAGACTATGGTGGAGAGAAACAAACTTTTGGGGATTACTAACTTGGAGAAGGCTCTCAACTTGTAACTTGGTATAATGAAAGGCTTATTCATTGAAAACATGAAACTAAAGAAGGATTTCAAATAGTTGAAAATGCAAATGGAAAGGGACAAGGACACTAATAAGATAAAGGCCCAATAATACATTGACCAATGGGACCTTCTTTAGGATATTTTCTAACTAAAAGATAACCTTGCCAAAGTGGGTATCAAATCAATGAGTTTGGAGCAAGTATTACAAACTATTAAAGGTAACTTGGATCAAGTGATTATTAACAGTAGACCCACCATTAGAATTATGCCTCCAACATTAAAATAATGAAAATGGATTTAGGAAGAGGAAGGAATGGGATTTTTAGGATGGTCCCAATAGAATAACTAAAGGAAGAAGAAGAAACATAGAGACGATACAAAGGAAACTAAGGAGGTGTATTTTAAAAATTAGCTTCAAACTCCAAAGAATGAATAAGAGGTCATAGTGGGCCTGAATGATCAGGCCAATAAGTAGTTTTGTTTGTTTTTATTGTGTCTTTGGCATGCTTTCTAATGTTCTACTGAACAGGTGTTAGTTCCTTACTACTATTTTTTATTGTTGGTAGGCCAATATTGTTTTCTAGGCATGTAATGTATTTGTTCCTATTCTTGGTGTTGTCATGCTTAATCTCCTTTTGGTTTTGTATAAGGGTATAGGCCTTTTATAAACCTATTATTTTAACAATTATATATTAAAAAACATGTTAAATAATAACACAATGAAGATGCTCAAATTTGATATAAATATATAATTTTACTACCTATCTATTATCTCTTTGATGTAAAATATTTGACACTTGAATGGAATTTTAATGACACCTAAATGATACTTGAAGTATGCCTTAACGATACCTAAATAACACTTAAACTATATCCATATGTGATCCAAAACTTAGAATGTTTGATTGACAAATATTTCAAGAACATGAAAATAACACAATAACAATGAATTCTCTGAGAAGAGATGTTTTATTACTCAAAATTACAATACAACTATATGTTTATCTCTGAGAAGAGATGTCTGATTTCCATTTTGGGTTACATCTTCATTTATATATATTTTTAAAGTAGGAGGAGGATGTGGAAGGTCATCAATCTTGAGGGAGATTAAGCGGTTCAACTTCCATGATTTAAAACAATACAAAATTCAAGGAATTACTATTTTTAGAATACACTACTAAAATTGAAATTTAGGGCACTTCTATTGGGTTTTCTAGGGTCAAAAACCATCAAGCAAATCTCTATGCCATCTCACCATGTTATCCTCATTCTTAATTTCCAACGGTTTAAACAGACAGTCAATCAGAGCTATGATGCAAAAGCTATGTCTCCCAAAAGTTTCATCATCAATTGGGCTAGAATTGTCACCTAAATTATCGCTTGAATTGTTTTTTGGATCATTCCTCCCACATTGATAAGTAATGGTCCCAATTTTATCAATCCTCCTCATCAAGTGTGGTAGTTGTGTCTTAATTTGATTCTCTGTGAGCCACTCACCTTGGTGGCTAAGTTGGCCCCTTTTGACCACCCGATAAAGTGGAATAGAGCGACCTTTTGTTATCTTCATCCAGGTGTCCACAATCTGATCCTCCTTCACTAGAATAAAACTCTGTAGATCAAGCTCATCAATGTCTAGTTATTCTGCTATGACTGAAGTGTCTAACAAAGGTGGATGATATGGTTTGAGGAGCTTCACATTGAATATTGGATGCAGACCAAGGTAGGCTGGTAGATTTAACTCAAAATCATTTTCTCTAACTTTTATGGTGATGGTGTAGGGATCATATCGTAGAGGCCAAATTTATCTATGTGGGTCTGTAAATCATTCCCTTTAAAGCAATAACCAAACGTTGTCACCCATAGCAAAATAGTGTGCAATCCTATGTTTGTCATGGTATTGCTTATACTTCTGATTCATCTTATCTAAGATGTCATGAACTTGCTACTAGATGTGTTGCATTTGTTTAATAAACTTTGTTTCTTTTTCTACCTCAGATCTCCCATGAGGTGTGTATTCCATGGTGGAGAATGGAATGACTATATCAATTGGTGCCATGGGTTGGAACCTAAAGCATACTTGGAATATACTATGCTTGGTCGAGTTATGTAGGGCCCGATTGTATCCATGTTATATGAAAAGAAGCCCCTCATTCCATGTGCATGGATGTTTGGAGTGATATATCTAAATCATGTGAACAATCAAGTGGTTCACCACTTCTATCTGACCATCAGTCTATGGATGGAAGGATGTGGACTTCATCAACTCGGTATCCATCATCTTCCATAGAGTGGATTAAAATATGCTCAGGAACCTGTTATCTTGATATGAGATAATGGATTTGGGGAGACCAAAATGGAGCCGTGCATGACTAAAACATAGTTGAGTAATTTTTTCAGCAAATATATTTTCCTTACAAGCAATCATGATAGCCATTTTTGAAAAATGATCAACTACAACAAAAATATAGTCATTTCCATGTTTTGAAGTGGGAAAATTTGAGAGAAAATCTATTGAGATAGATTCCTAAGGCCTGGTTGGTTCTAGCAATGGCGTGTACAATCTTTGCTTCTTATTTGTTGGCTTGGCTATCACACATGGAGTGCAATATTTGAGGTACCTTTCCACATCTTTATAATATGGGGCTAGTAGAAGTGTTTTTGAAGAATTGTCAATGTCTTTTCTACACCAAAGCGTCTAGCTATCCTACTAAAATGTGCTTCTCATATCATCTTCTATTGCTCTGTAGTTAGAACACAGATGTGCCCTATATGACAGAGGACATTATCTTGCAAATATAAATCAAAAACATGTTTACCTTCTTGAAGCACCTGATATATATCAGCAAAGGCAAGATTTACTTCATACAGAGCACCCCAAGTGGAAGTCTCATGTTTGCACAGGTCAAGAACTGTTGTGAGTGCAGTAATTGGTGGGTGGCTTAGACAATTTGTGGCCATATTTGAGCTCCCCTTTTCGTGTTTGATTATTAGATGAAATTGTTGCAGATATGTGGCCCACTTTTGGTGCCTCTCATCTCATAGTTTTCTCTACATGTGGATAAATTCTAATGGTCTATGGTTAGTGTGGATGACCATCTCTTTCCTCAAGATGTAGTGTTTTCATTGTTTGCAGGCTTGCACAATGGTATAGATCTTTTTGTCATATGTCAGGTATTTCTTGACTATATTGGTGAATTTTTCACTATGATATGCAATAGGATGACCATGTTGCATGATGATAGCTCCCATGGCATATTCAGATGCATCTATCATCAAATTAAAAGGTTGATGTAAATCTGGCAAGGCAAGAACAAGGGCTAAGGAAAGTCTTTAATTTAAATTCTTAAATGCCCTTTGTTGTATTTTTCCCCACTAAAATGTAGCTTTATCTCCTCCTTTAGTTTCTTGGGTTAGTAACCAAGAAACATGTGAGAATCCAAGAACAAACCTACGATAGAAATTTGCAAGACCCAAGAAGTTGCAAAGTTCTAAGAAGGTCCTTGGTATAAGTCATTCTTGAATAACCTGAATCTTCTCTAGCTCAACATGAACCCCTTCCTCATTCACAATGTACCCTATGAACTAAATTGTTTTCATCCCAAATGTGCATTTATCAAGATTTGAATACAACTTATGCTCCCAAAGAGTTTGAAGCACCTTACAAATATGCTGCAGATGTTCCTCCCATATTCTATTGTAGATGAGTATGTCATCTAGGTAGAAAACCATGAATGAGTTGGTGAAGGGTTTTAGTATGTCATCCATCATCCTCTTGAAGGTTGCAAGTGTGTTAGTTAAGCCAAAAAGCATAACCAACCATTCAAAGATCCCCTCCTTAGATTTGAATGTAGTCTTCCAAACATCAGTGGGTTTGATGGGAATTTGGTGATAGCCAGATTTGAGATCAATTTTGGTGAAGTACTTTACACCATGGAGTTGGTCCAATAGGTCATCAATCTTGGGGAGGGGGTAACGATTCTTCATAGTGATTTTATTCAGGGCTCGATAGTTAATGCAAAGCCTCCATTTTCCATCTTTCTTTGGTGCCAGGATAATCAAGCTACCACAAGGTGAAGAGCTTGGCCTGATGTGACCCTTTTGGATCAATTATTGAATCTATCTTTTTATCTCATTATTCTATCTTTTTATCTCATCATTCTCTAAAACTAATCTGTGATACATATGATTGTTAGGTAAAGGTGATTCTAGGATCAAATCAATAGAATGTTTTACCTAGAAATGCAGTGGATATTTCATGGGTGACTTGAATAAGTCATTATATTCTCCTATGATTTATCCCATCTACTTTTGTTATGGTTTAAATTGTGTAGTCAGGACTGTATCATCGACCTTCTTAGATTTTTGTGGTTTGACCACCATGAGAACAAATTACTTTATCTTCTCCACCAATCTCTTACATTTCTTAGCACTAATCAGGGAGATAGATGTGTGAGGTGGTACCTTTGGTACCCTATAGCATTATGTTCTGAGAGTGAGGGTGATTCTTTGGGTTCATGATTCATAGATGTCATGTCAATCATACATGAATGACTAACTAAGGAGTACATCATAAACATCTAGATTGACCACATCACACAAGACTTCATCTTGGAAAGGTTTTATTACATTTGAAAGAAGACACTAATGGATGACATGAAGGTCTCTCTCTAGGCTCAATCATCCAATATTGTATGGCTTTGGGTGAGGCTTCATAGATAGATTTAGACTTTTCATAAATTTAGTAGAGATTAAATTCTTTTGACTCCCATTATCAAGAATGAAATGCAGAGACTTATCTTTTACCCATAATTTAGAGTGAAACAATCTTTTCTTATTATCTAGCCTTTTCTCATAGGTCTATGATGAAGCAATGATGGTATCAGGCTCATCATCTACAATCTCTTCTTCATCCTCTTTGAATGTAGGTTTTGTATGAGACAGAGTAATAAATGTCGAGTATTATGACTTAGAAAGTAGTGACTTGATGGCTCGACATTCTTCTTTGGAGTGAGTTATAGTTTTGTGGTAATCACACCATTTTTTAGTCTTCTCCTTCTGGAGTTTCTTATCTGGAAACTTCTTTTGCTTCCAATTTTTGCCTCATGTTTAACCTTCCTTGTCACTTTTCTATTTTGAAGGCTGACTCTTCGTATTATTTCTTTCATGCTTTTGCTCAATCTTCACTTCGAACTTGTATGCTTCATCGAGGGTTTCCAAATTGAAGAGTTCTATTTCCTCCCATATGTACCATTGTAGTCCACCATGATATTTAAGAGTCTTATGTTTCTCAATTTTTTGGATGCCCAATCTTGCAGATAGAGAATGAAAAATGTTAGTTTAATCTTGAATAGATTGGTCCTTACATTGGTGAAGTTGTTGCCACTGTAAGTATAGATCATCATATGCTCTAATGGGATAGTATTCTTTCTTTACCACTTTCATGAAATCATCCCAGGTAAGTTCCACCTCAAGGCCAATTTCATCTGTATTGAACCTCTTTTTTTACACTTCCTACCATTTTTTTACGGGTAATGATGCTTTCAAAAGAGCAAAAGTGATCTTTTCCCCATCGGTGAATTTTTTATAGAAAAGTAGGAAGACAATTGATCCAACCAATTTTTTACTGCATCAGCATTGATTTTGACTTCAAATGTAGGGATATCAAAATTCACCTAAACCTTGAAGGGTGTTGGGGCACTGAAAGGACGTTCCATGGATGAGGAGCTAGGAAGTGCAGATGAGGAGTCAAAAATTTTCATCGAGAGTTATTGAAGAATTTGAGCAAATTATTGCAGCATCTGTGCTTGTTGTCATTGGAGGGATTCATTCACCATTTATTTGAAAGGATCAGATGTCTCAGTGTTGTCTACCATTTGAAGTCATTTAGAGAGAATAGGTGGATAGTTTGGAAGCTCTATTGTTTTCCACCCAAGCTTCTTGTAGCCTGACCTCGTCCTCAGGATCATACACTTTCAAGACAAACCGCTCTGATACCACTAATCCAGAACTTAGAAGTTTTGATTGAAAAATATTTTAAGAACATGAAAATAACATAGTAACAATAAATTCTCTGAGAAGAGATGTTTTATTACTCAAAATTGCAATACAACTATATGCTTATATTTGGGAAGAGATGTCTAATTTCTATTTTGGGTTACATCTTCATTTATACATATTTTGAAAGCATGAGAAGGATGTGGAAGGTCACCAATCTCGAAGGAGATTAAGTGGTTTGACTTCTATGATTTAAAATAATATAGAACTCAAGAAATTACTATTTTTAGAAACTTACTATTTTTAGACTACACTACTAAAATTAAAATTTGGGGCACATTCATTGGGTTTTCAGGGGTCATAAACCATCGAGCTGAGCTCTATGTCATCTGACCATGTTCTCCTCATTCTTAGCTTTTCAACGGTTCAAACGGGGAGTCAATTGAAGCTGCAGTGCAAAAGTTATAACTCCCAAAAATTCTGTCATCAATTGGAGTAGAACCGTCCCCCGAATTGTCCCTTGAATTGTTGCCCAGATCAATATGAAACATGGATAACATATTTATATTACATATTTATATTACATATTATAAATGTCATAAAAATGTTATACACACAACATAAATTTTTCATAACTTAAAATGCATATAAATAACATAGTTATGTTATGTTTATTAAATCACACAATGTCATAAAATTTTCATAAAAAAATAAAATTAAAAACTTGAAAACATGCCTTAACACTCATTTTATATATAACTTGAAACACTTTGAAATATGGTAGTGTGAGGATCCTTAATTTATGAGAAGTTAATTTAATAATCGTATATTCTAGAAAAAAAAATGAAAATAAACTTACTTGAAAATATGTCTTAATAATCATCTTATATATAACTTGAAACACTTAAAAGTGATGTGAGGATCATTAGTCTATGAGAGTTTGAAATATGGTAGTGTGAGGATTGTTAATTTATGAGAAGTTAATTTAATAATCGTATATTCTAGAAAAAAATAAAAAATAAACTTACTTACTTGAAAATATGTCTTAATAATCATCTTATATATAACTTGAAACACTTAAAAGTGATGTGAGGATCGGTAGTCTATGAGAGTTTAATTTAATAAGCATACATTTTGATATGGCTATAACATCTTTATTCTTGTGATTATACAATTCTATACATAATACAATACTTATAACATTATTTTATAGAAACGTTAAGGGTTAAGGAATAAAAGATTGCAATTACAATACTCTTTCAACAATCTTATGAAAGAAATTTATATAAATAAAAGGGAAGGTCACAATTTTATATAATTATTCATATTTTTAATTTCAACAAATTTATGGAAATTGATTTATATAAATAAAAGAGTATGTTACAATTTTATATAGTATTTTTAATTTCATCTTCTTCTTTTTTCAAAAAAGTTATATTTCAATATTTATTTTAAAAATATAAATTTTTTTTATATTTTTCTACATTTACTATTCTAAAACTAAACTTATTATATAACTATTTTTCTTACTTTTTAAGAAATATTTATTTTTAAATTACTAATTTTAACATTAAATTATTTAAAACAAGGTAGACAATCACTGTTTGATACCTACAATAATATTTAAAATAAAATAATTATATTATTATATATAAATTAAAGAATTAATACATAACCAACCCACTTAACCAATCACAAAAAATTTAAATATTCATTTTAACTTTTATAATAAAATAATCACTTCTTTTAACAATGAACATGCTTTCATACACTATATTAAATAAATATTTTTGTCAATATATAATTGTCTATGACAGTTTTCATATAAAAAATTCCATAATAACAATATAAATTTAAAATGAATACTATATAATATTAATTTTATTGAAATATATTTAAATATATCATTTAATCAAAAATGATATAATATATTAAAAAATGGCTGATTAGTATTAGCTGCCGGAAATCCAGGCCAACCAAAAAAAACAAAACATCGCTATTTTGAAAGCCAAGTCGCTATAAGCAAATTGGAGCAGCACAAATGCACAAAACTTAATGGCCAGCTCATCCTTGGTGGCACTCTGCTCAAATATGCAAAAGCCAAATCGTCAAGATGAAAACAGGTGTGATCCAGCCACAGTTATATGGAGGGGGATTACTGCCTTGAAGCAGCCACAAAAAATTAACAAGGCAGGTCCTAAACCAGTAAAAAAGCAACCCCAGACTACCAACTTCACGAAATTAGATTGGTACAGTCTAGTTATTAAATGTGAGTAATTTGCAGTCAAGCAGATAATGGCCCTTCCACAGAAAAAATGATATCCTCCAATGCAATTGGTTAACAAGGGAGTAAATGACTCATCTTAATTAGTAACTGGTTAAATCTAAAAACTAGATTGAATACTTGGAATCGATTGTTGGGGAATGAAAAAGACTGAATTATATGTTTAGGGCATTAGTTGCTTTAAGTTGTTCTTGAAATTTCAATATAAAAGAACGGAGGAGACAAATATAATTAAGGTGGGATGGGACTTTACCGTAATGGCCAAAATTAAGACATTCAAGATTAAGTTTAAATGCTATACCTTTGTCATAAAAACAGTGTATATACCCCCATGTATTGAAAGCCATTCAGAGCAAGTCACAGACCTCTTTTCTTAATTTCAAGGCAGAGAAAACCAAGACACTGAAATATATTCAAATGAAATAAGGAGATGAGAATCAATTCCAGAAAGGAAATTTCTTCACATGAAAACTTGTCAACAACTCTACACTCATCTTCTCAGCAATGCTCCAAATGAAAACAATTTCAAACACATTGAAGAATGGAGAACTCCATCATCAACATGGTCTTATATAACCCAAAGCAGAATGGGACAACTAACTACTGTATGTAAGGATAGAGAACTCTTCCATCAACATGGTTTCACATAACTCATAGCAGAATTGGAAAACTAACTACTTTGTGTATAATCCAAATTTAAGATCAAAATTAACTTCAATTTTACAGCAAAACCTCATAGTATCAAAATATAAGAAAACCACTTTTAAAATAAAACATAAAATTTATTTTATCTATAATTAATAGAAAGCCCTTTTAATCCAAAAGAATTAAAAAAAAACAGCATAAGCTTCTTCCTGATGATGGGTTAAGTATATCACCTTAAAAGTGAAACCAGAAATATTACACAGTTGTATTTAAACTTCTATTAACTGAAAGACCAACCTCATGTTAAGTCTTTTTTGGGGGTGTGAAACCATGCAATCTGATTTAATTATACATAAAAATTATTTTATATATAATTAATAGAAAGTACTTTTAATATTTTAAAAAAGCATAAGCATCTCCCTGATAATGGGTTAAGTATATCACTTTAAAAATGGAAACCAGAAATATTACACAGAGTTATATCTAAACTTCCACTAAGATTAATAACTGTAAGACCAACTTCATGTTAAGTTTTTTCTTGAGATATGAAACCATTGGACTTAATTTAATTATACATACAATTTATTTTATCTATGATTAATAGGAAATGCTTTCAATCCAAAAAAAAACAGCATAAGCTTCTCCCTGATGGTGGGTTAAGTATATCACCCTAAAAGTGGAAACCAGAGATATCACACACAGTTGATCCAAACTTCCACCAAGATTTACCAACTTTAAAAAAAACTCAAATCTATATCATAATACAGATACTCATAAATGCCAGAAATCCATACCTGATTATTATCATTTGCAGTGTTGTACCATGTTATATATTAAAGTGTACAAGCCTATTTCATGATTCTCAAGGGGGAACCCAGATTTGCAGATTTCAATTTATCATCTCCACCTATCAAATTGAAATCCTCAAACTGGGCTTCCACTGGAGAGCCAACCCTGTTTTCATTGGTGTGGAGCTGGAATATGAACTGCAAAAGTAGCACATATATATAACCGGGTAAAATAAACAAATGCCATTCTAGAAGATGATACTGGAACACATGGAATATTCGCTCAATTGCTTAGCAGTGAATTAACATTTTGTTTTTACTGAATAGTGTGGGATGCATGTGAAGCAATTCAACTTGATTTGCAGAGAATCTGATTTCGTAAGCTATTTTGTAGAGAATCATATATGATTGGCCATAATCGGAATGACGGTGCTTTGAAAATTGACCCTCCACTGTGTTATATTATTTTTAAAGTAAGGCAGATAGTGGAGGCGGTAAAGATGACCAAATTATTACCCCCTCCATTGCACTGCATGTCGAACATCTCAAGAAAAAGTAGAAAATATAGTATCCTTGCCTTTTTCTTTTTATACCCATTGCCCAGTTCTTTGGATGGTATCGTTTGGCTGGCCTAGTTCATTTTAAGCAAACATTGTGTGATGCCCGTGATGGTTAATATTTTATATTCCTATATAAAGGGACATTCCGGAAAAGGAATATGATGGAATGGGAGTTCCTATTCTTGTTTCCTCCCATATTAGGGCAAGGACTTCTTGATGGGATGGGAGTTCCTATTATCCTTTTACATTTGGTCTGTAAGAATCTATCAATCTTGGTCGAGTGTTATAGCATGCTTTTATCACAGTAAAATTAAAATAATTTTTCTTTCTTTTTTTTTTTTTTTTGAAAAATTCATAAATCATAATGATGGGAAGTTTTGGATTTATTATTTTTATGTATGTAATGATGTGACAAGTTGTATAGAAGTTTAGCGACAATATCTTACTATTCCTAAAACATAATATTACAAATAGAAAATATTTAAGTTGATGAGATTAAAAAGATAAGTGATAAGTAGTAAAAAGAAGATTTTGATTAAGAAGAAAATTAATTTAAAAAAGAAATTTATCAAAATGAAAAATATAAGAAAAATAATAATTTATTATAGTAAAATCAATAATATAGAATTGAAAATATTGACAAAATAAAAATTGTAAATATTTTAAAATATTTTTAAATTAAAAATTTAAGGAAGAATTTAATAGTATTAATAATTAATTAAAGAGAAAACTAAAATAAATCATATATTTATTGTATAAAATGTATAATGATGGGAAGCTTTGAATTTATCATTTAAATAAAAATAATGCAATGATGTGACAAGTTGGAGAGGAGTTTAGGGATAATATTTTAATATTTTTAAAGAGTAATATAAATGAAAGATATTTGAGTTGATGGGATTGAAAAAATAAATGATAAATAGTAAAATGAAGATTTTGACTAAGAAAAGATTTTATTTAAAATAGTATTTTATTAAAATAAAAATATTATATATATAATATTGAAGAATAATTAATAGAGAATTATAAAAAAATGATGAAATGAAAATTATAAAAAAATTAAGACATTGTTAAATATAAGATTTAATGAAAAATTTAATAGAATTAATGATTTATTAAAGAGAAATCTAACAATTAAGTATGTGAAGATAATAATTATAAAATTAAAAATATTATAAAATTAATGATTTTAATTAAATTAAAATATTACTGAATATATAATTAAATTAAAAAATATCAAAATTAATATTTTATCATAATAAAAAATAATTATTATAAAATTAAAGATGTTATTAAATTTATTATTTTAATGAATTTAAGATTTTTTTAACATAAAATATTTATTAAAAAATAATTAATTATTAAATAAATGACAGTATTTACCTAATTTAACACATTTATAAATGAATTACTTTATAAAATAAAAGTAAAGTACTTTTTAATAAAATCATGTAACATTTACATTTCTGCAATTTACCAAAATAAAAAATGAATTATTATTAAAAAATTTAAGATATTATTCTATAACATTTGAACAAATTTAAAATATATAAATATTTTTAAAATATTTATATATAATTATAATATAATGTTGTTATTTTTATATTATATAATTATAGTGTATTGTGATTATTTTCAATTTAATATAATGGTAAATGTATTTAATTTTATTTTAAAATTATAATAAAAACTAAAAGTTTTAACTATTTTTAAATTTTTAATATGCATGAGATAAAATATACGATTTACATTGTGAAACCTTATTAAGTTAAGGAAACATTTATTGTGCAAAATATCAAATTTTATTAATTCTAAGATTAATAGATTACATGCAAACTCCTTGAGTAGATTATGTGCCGACTCCATCAAGATAAATATACTTAGGATTTTTCTTCTAAAAATAAAATCCAGTAGAATTCGTCTACCTGGAAATAAGAGTTTGATTCTTTGATTTTTTACTTCAAACCGAACACCTTCAACCCTTTCAACAATAATAAAAAGCGTTACCCCTCCACACCTTATTATAATAAACTGTAAACCACACTGCAAAAGAATCAAATTTAATTTTATTATCATATATCTAACAATAAACAAAGTGTCCATCAAATTTTAATGTTTAAAAAAAATATTTAAATGATAACCTTTAATAAATTAAACTCAATTGTACAACGATTATATTATTGTAAATACTGCATACGAAGTGAATGTGATATCATATTCCCCCATACAATAATAACTTAGGAGAACCCACAGGAATATTGATGTGTGGATCCTTTATTAGAAGGCTGTCATTTAACCATTTGGGATCAGCCCCTTGCCCAGTGAATGTGACATTTGAATTTTCTCTTGATATAATTATGTTACTGTTTTTAACTTGATATATATTTTGTATCGCTTATCATGATTTATCATTACTAAAAAGATATGTTTGGGATCATTTATAATGATAACAATTTCTCTGATTTTTCATGGCTTCATTTACCATGATTTATCATTAAGAAAAAGACATGTTTTGGATCATTTATAATGACAACAATTTCTTTGATTTTTTTAATAAAACCATTTAAAATAGGGTGAATAATCTTTTATTTAAAATTTTTATTCAACGATTTTGTTATTTAATTCTTTTATTTTTTGATATTTTGATAGATGTTTTTAAATTGTAATATTTAATTTATAATTTTATTATTTCAATCTGTATTTTTAATAAAGATTTATTGATAATGATTATGATGAAAAAGAAGAAAAGGAAGAAAACTTATAAGTTTTTTTTTTTTGTTTTTGGGGGGGCGGGGGGGGCGGGGGGGGGGGGGGTTGTAACCATCTATATATTATATTATAAACTCTAATAAAAAAAACTTTTACAGCAAGATTCTTTGAAGAATTTGGACTCTGAAATGCTTTTCAACCTGATCGTCTATTTTTTGGTTGGTACTAAAATTGAACATATCCAAAACAACTTATTCATGGCAGGTGGCGTTGTTACAGATTTTGTTGGTGCTGTGCCAACAGGGAAAGGAATCAAATATAGCTCATACGGCCATGTCGCAGCGGCTGGCGACAAGCTTTACGAAGATTAACCTATTCGACTTTCGGCGTCGATTGTTTTTGGCAATGGCTTTGGCAGATCGAAACGTACGAGATTATAAACATGAGTGGAGAGGAAGTTATTCTTCTTTTGGTCGAATGTACGAGTAAATATGTACAAAAATTTATGTATTCACGGGACTGGATCAATGAAATAAGTAGAAGATAATACTAAGTAAGGTAACTGATCTGGGATCGTTTCCTCTTTTGGTTTGTGCTATTTTCGTGCTGTATGGACGCTCAGAGGTATATATACCTTTAATCCTGTTTAGAGTGTCGTAAGTCCAATGGATCTGAAACTCAAATCCAGTCGGGTTGAGTGGAGGCCAACTGTGTAACAGGTCGACACGCACCAAATTCTATCATCTTTTTTTTTTTTCTTTCGATTGATTGATGACGATCGCGATCCGTATGATCGGTGGCGAATTCCGATGTAAAAGTTAGAAGATAGGTTCGAAGAGAAGATTGAGGAAGCACTCGTCGAGAGTATGTTTGACGGAAAAACTAAAGGGATTTTTATCTCGGTACGATCAAAGGTTTAATGCCCATGGGGAACGAAAGAATGTCTGGTACGCATGTACAGAGTTTAGCGTTGTACAGCAAATGGCGGAAACGGGGGTGCCGGCGTAATGGTTATGCTGAAAACACTATAGCGCGTTTCAACGCTTTGGCACCAAAATTTATGGCATTTACACAGTCCGTTGGGTGGTTATAGGGGGTTTGTCTTATATAAATTAGGGTTAAATAAGTTTAAGGTTATCGAGATAGTTTTTTCTATAAACTGTATTAAATTTTTGATTTCAGATTATTTATTTTAATTTTTTATCAGGAAAAAAAAATCATGATTGGAATAGCAAAACTTGACATCTTTTAAAGGTTGAAGGAAATAAATTTTTTTTTTTAAATTAAAAAGAAAAATTCGCTATTAAAAGAGTTTTTTAAAAAGGGATATTAGATTGAAGGAAATAGCTCTTACAATAAATTTCAAAAAAGAAAAATTCACTGTTAAAAAAAGTTTTCTAAAGGTTGAAGAAAATCATTGTTTAAAAAAAAAATTAAAAAGAAAAATTAGTTGTTAAATTAGCTGTTAAGACTTTTTGTAATAGTTATTTCCTTCAATCTCTAGAAAACTTTTTTTTTGTAATAGCGATTTCCTTCAATTTTTAGAAGACTCTTTTTAATGTTTAATTTTTCTTTTTAGAAACTTTTTCACTCGTGATTTTTTTTCTTGATGAACAACCAAAATAGATGATCCAAAATGTTGAACATCAAAAATTTGATATAGTTTTCCTAAAAAACTGTATATAACTATATGGACTTGTAAAAGTATAAAATCTTTGATTATTAAAGATATTAGCACAAATCAAACACTAAATAGTACTATTAAAAAATTTGTATCTATTATCAAGAACACCACTAAATCTATTTTTACATTGTATTATTTTTTAATGTGTCAAAGTGCACTCTTGACCATCTTTAAGGCAACGAAAAGCGATTCTAATTTAACATTATTATTAGGGAAATTTTTAGCAGTGAATATTTATAGTTAGGTGAATATTGAAGATATCTTGACTTAGGATTAGTTATATAGATAACACTGGGATATACGATAGTTCGAAAAAAATCATACATGTTATTGTTTCTTGCTCGAATAGCTAAACTATTTCTAATTCCAATTGGGTTTTTTTCTTAGATCACCACACATTCTATGGGCCTGGGATCATACTTGTCAAAATTTTAGAGGGAAAATTTGAAATGTAAACAAATTCACTAGTTATACCAAACCTAAATGTATTATATATATAATGAGAATTAAATACTACTTTTCATCGTTATGAGTTACAACTTTGAGAATGTTCAAGAGTCAGCCAATATAAAAAGATCCAATAAATAGATGACACAATATTGAAATAAACCAAGCACTTATGGATGTGAATCAAAAAAAATATTGATCCAATTCAAAACTCTTATAACTTTGTATTTTATACTCTATCTAGGTAAATCTACTGATCTAATTTTAGACACATTTGTGACCATTTTTTAAATTTTATAGATCTATACACTATTATTAGATAAAGATGTTTTCCCAAGTCCTGATATTTTTTCATCCCTATGAAGTTTTTTTAGGCTTGCAATGCTTTTCTAATCACCGTGAAGCATTTATAGACTTTCTATGCTCTTACATCATTGTAAAGCTTTTGTATACCTAAAATGCTATTTCATTCCCATGATGATTTTTTGTCCATGAGAATATTTTGTAGAGCTGCAATGATATTTTGTCCATTCCTCTAGATCTACGATAATTTTTCATTATGTGGTGTTTTTCCTATTTGTCATGCTTTCCGTTGTGATGGTTTTTTATAATGTGATGCTTTTATAGATGCGATGTTTTACCACCAATGCAATGTTTTTGCATCACTACAATATTTTTTTAAGGTAGCGATGATTTTCATCAATGTGATGTTTTTCTATAATGTGATACTTTTCTAAGCTAGTGATGTTAAAATACTCATTTTTTGTCTTTTTAATATTTGTGTATTTATTTCTTTCTTAGAAATCATCCATTCTAAATGAAACTATGTAATAAATTATGAATATTCTAATTTTTCCTCAACTTTAATTGAATGCATTTCTTCCCTTGCATGTCAGATTAATGTTTTTAATTAGAAATTCAAAAAATATAGTGTAAAGAGGGAAGAAAAATACAGCAAATTTTTGAATGTTTACATGTTTAAAACTAATTTAAAATCTTAACATGGCAAATTATAAATAATTTTACAATAATCATCGTGTCCAAGTATTTACATAGTGGATACCTCCTTTCTATTAGTAATGACATTATACGAAGAGCGTAACCCATGTGCATGATATTTATCTGAGTCAAAAACTTTGTCCATTGTTGGAGAAAAATTATAAAAGACTTCATAATTTTCAACACAATCTATCCCTAATAAGTTGAAACTTGAGCCTACATATTCAAAAATTGTCTTAGGGAAGACAAATAAGTAGTAGAAAAACTTTTGTCAAATTAGAAGTCCCCTCTATGTAAATACTTCTAGTTTCTTCTACTTGATCCACCAAACTAAAAAATATGTTTCTTAAAATATCTGAATTCTGACAATGGAATGTGAACCCCTTTATCCCCACTTGGAAAATTATAAAAATGAAATACAAAAGAATCCAATGCAAAGCCCATACCAACTTTAAATTTTTTTTATGAAAATTTATGCTAAATATCTTACCCAACCTTTGTCATGGAGGACAAATAAAATATTACAAAAAAATTGATGCCACTTCAAAATTAACTCCACTTAGATCATCTAGATTCAAGTATTTTACACCCAGAACAAGTTTTATAATAGATTTCACCTCATTATTGTATAGATTAAAAACAAACGTCAACCTATTTCTATAAATAGAAGGTCCCAAACATTCATTTTTTTATTTTTCAAGTCTTAGAAAAAAAGTGGAAATAAACTTTAAGCATCCATTAATCAAGAAAAAATTTAGATAGAAGACACTAAAAAGGTAAAAAAGTAAGTAAACATGAGCCTCAAACAAATAAAATGAAATTTAAATTAATATCTACAATATTCAATAAATAAGGGACACATTCATTTAATCTTGTTATTAATATTAAAATCACACCAATCTTCCTCCACAACATTAAACCTATTATTCCAAACCTAGACTCACTAATTCAATATAAAAAAAAGTGTTGTCAATTCTCAAATCCCAAAAAGAGTGACATTGGAAAAACCCACCTAAACCATCTGATTAAGATTCATTTAAATTGAAATTAAAAAATTTAAATAATAATTTTTTGAATTTTCATCTTTTTAGCCATCAAATCAAGTGCATTAATCATAATTCTTTTCTTGTCAGATCATTTTCTTATTTGTGAAAAAAATTATAGTATTTCAACAAATCAATAGCATTCTTTTCAAGGATGCTTCACCAAAATACTATAAAAAATATGTGACAATGTCCAAAGCATGTGACGATGTCCAAAGCATGCAATAATATCAATATAATGTGATGATGTATAAAGTATGTGATGATGTCTAAAACATGTAATGATATTCAAATAATGTGATGATGTCCAAAAATATTTGATGATGCCTAATGCATGTGATGATGTTCCAACTCTACAATGATTTTTAATGCATTAGCATGCAATGGTTACACAATATGTGATATTTCTATGGAAATATAATGTTAAACACTTGTCATCCATATAATTAATTTGCATGATTTTGCACTTATGAAATGATATTTAAAATCCCCACCTTATTTTTTGTTTGCAAGGTTCATTTGAGAATAAATACGATATCGTTATTTATTTCCATTCATTAATGTCTTTAATTTTTGAATTTGATAGATTCTTATTAAATTAGATTTTTTTAATTTTTTTATAATTGGTAAAAAGGTAGCTTTAGGAAGGGCCCATACCCTTATACAAAACTAATAAAATATGAATCATGACAACTCCAATAATAGGCAACAAACAAAGGACAGATCTAGAAACAGCATTGGCCTATCAACAATAAAAATAATATTAAAGAATCAACACCTATTCAGTAGAAGATCAGTAAGGGTGCCAAAGACACAATAACAACAAATAGAAACTATTGACTAGAAAGATTATTCAGGCCCGCTATGGCCTCCTATTCATCCTTTAGATTTGAGTCTCAAAATACACTTCCTTAATATCCTTTGTATCTTCCACTTGTTTCTTGTTTTTCCCCCTAGTTCTTTTGCTAGGACCATCCTAGGAATGCCATTCCTTCCTCTTCCTAAGTAATTTTTATAGTTTTTAATGCTATAGGGAAAATTCCTTTCTAGTGGCTCTGCTAGATTTCACTGATGTTTAGTACATATATATCTACATTAATTTCACTTGGGGGAGAACCCTATAAAAAAATGGAAATGGAAATGTAATAAATTTATATTTGAAATCAGTGTGTGATAAATTAATTTCATTTCTTGATGATTAGATTTAAAGTGGTGGCTTGAGATGAAACTTTCTTCTAAAATCTTATGTAATTAAAATTATTTTTCAAATTTAGTATAATTAGTAATTTCAGCTCTATATTATTTTTCTATGTTGTTTAACTTCAATCTTGCATGTTTGACTCTTTTTATTAGCTTTCAAGAGTTACTAAGCATCATACCAAAGTTGTTAATTAGCTTTCAAAAGTTTTTAAGCAATGCTGAAAGTTGGTAAGCATGTTGAGAAGTCAATTTCAAATTTGGATTTGCATTGAAGAAACCTAGTTTCCATTTTATTTGGCCATGTTCTTTGACATAACTAGAACCAACATTCCTCTAGAAAACGTGGGCATCCACAAAAAAATATGACAATAATGGAATCTCTTTAGAAGACTAGATTTTGCATCTAAAAGTAACTATGAAAATTAAGGATTTTCTTAAAGGGCCACCACATTACTTGGAGTCACAATTGTTGTTACGCCAAAATATCAACCTATTAATGCCTGCTACAAAAACCAATTTACTACCCATGGGAGGTTGTTAAGCCATGTCACAAATCCCTAAGGGAGATGTTGGACACCTATCCAATAATATCCCCCTTAGCATTACCTGAGGGGATTTGAACCCATGACCATAGATCTAATACCAATTATTATAGGTAAAATCACTAAGGGGGGTTGAATCAATGAGCCCATATATTTTAAATTTAGTTCCAACTTCAATTATGATCTTTACAAGTCCTTACTCAATCACCATAAGCATTCATGAAGCATACACATCATTCATAGTAATGCCTAAGAAAGGTAATCCAAGATCAAGCACATAACACATGACATACATGGGAAACCCTCTTGGAGAATAAAACCCACTGGAACCTACAATTGGACTACTCTCCTATAAAGCAACAACCAATTTAAACTAGTAAGCTATTGATCAAGGAACTACCATTCTTGGTTTTAGTGAGACTGCAATCCCATAAGGAGCTACTATACCTATCTAGCTAAGCACAAACAACAACTAGATCTTTTAATAAGTTTTACCTTGCAAGGAGGTTGCTACCCCCTTAGATGTTGAGCACCCACAACAACACCTATGAGTATATTCTCTTTAACACTAACTACCTGCTAACCTGATGGAGATACAAAGTATATCAGCTCTTCTTCAACTCTACATAGTCAATATATCCAAAGCCACCTTTTGGACCACTCTGCACTTCTTAGTAACAACTCTATCACAGCAATAACAACATGACCAGATGGTTATACACACTGTCAACACTCTAATCAGTCTCTCAAACTAGCCACCAAGCTCTCATAGACACCAACAATACTTCACTCATACTAAAGACATCTAGGACATCCTTTTGGATCAATATAGGCTTCTTCGTTCATGCTCAACCTGCAAGATCACTATTCTTCTTTCAAAAACATGACTTATAGGTCATACTCACAGTCTTTAATCTGCTCTGCTCATCATCCCAACCATTGGGCACACTCAGCCTCTTCTCTTCTTCATTTCAATACTCACACCTTTCCAAGTCATACAAGTCTAGAACCCAACATCTTTGGTTTTACTATTTATAGATCAATCTTGATCAACATCATCTTAGTCAGCCATTAGGCATTTCTTAATCATTAAGATAACTATCATATGAAGATAAGGCTCAATACAATCTAAATAGGTTATCCATAGCATCTATGGGTCACCCTTAAGTAGCTACACCTTTTAAACAAGGCACTTGTAGCTCTTATAGGTCTCATGGAGACCTATTCACCCATAGATTTCATCCTTAAGCAAAACATGAACATAAGACCTTTTTTAATTACATGGGTCCACTCTTTATGTCCCCTAAGACATTCTCAAATGATCATAGTCAACTTAGCTTGCCTCTGCATATGCTCAAACAACTCAAACACAAACCTTATGCACACAGTCACCATAAACAAACACACAGACAGCTTCTTAAGCATTGTTCATACTCAAGATAGATTGATCACACCTCCAAAATATACACAGAGCTTCTTCATCGAGTCTACAACATGCTCAAATAACTAATCTATCGTGAGACATCGAAACATCATCAACATAAGCTCGAATAACCTTCTCAGCTCACTTTCAGAATAAGTATAAGCACATAGTAAACCTATAGGCTCAATATCTTTATCTACACACACTTTCAGATCTTCAAATCAAGTTTAATGGATGCACCATGAAATTTTATACCACTTTACTTTTTACTACATGAGAAAATTCATCTTCTATCAAAAGATATTATTGAAATATAGAGCTATGGTTTTCCTATGTATAATTCAAATATTCAAATGGCAATGGTCACAGTTAACCTTTGAACACAACGCTTGAATCTCATGGACTCTCATCTCAGGATCAATATTACACCATCAATTATGTCTGAGCTTTAATGTATATATCACTAAATCCAAATTTTAAACAATTATCACTTTGACCTCATCTCATTCTAACTTAAAATTTTGACTTAATGCACTCCATCAATCTCTATGGATCAACAAGGTAAATAATGATCAACACTCACCTTTGATTAAATTGTATGAATGTCTACTATCCATTGGATCTTTATCTTGTACCTTTGCCCAGACATTAAACATCATGCACCTATCCTCATCTCACTTCCTCCTAACTCCTTGGAGTACTCGCACATCGTTGATCTTACTCGAGCTTTAACACCTTCAAAAATGACTAAGTATGGGGACCCTATCAATATGCATGAGTGGCCTTTTTTACACCTGAATAACTTCTTTTGCACTTACCTGTAAGATCTCAAATTTAGACAAGATGATCTCCTTCCCTAAGAGAATCCAACCATATGACTCACTGCTCTTGAAATCTCACATGTGTGAGATATAACACCATAAACTGCCTTCTCATAATATTTTATCATAGAGCCAACCATGTCCAAATCTTCTTGGGAGGCCAACTTTAATCATTCATAACTTTTATCATGCTTCAACACATGAGCTTAAATTTACCATAAATGATCTCTGCTCAAAACTAAATAAACCCATATGCTCATAGTATCTTGACACCTTCACATATGCAAGATATATCATCATCAAATTTCTCACTTGGCTCTTTCTACCATACTAAAAAATTGGTTAAGTATGGGAAAACACAGTTAATCTATTTGGAAGCCCAACTTTGCATATGCATATCTTTTGATGCATTACATCGCATGATCTAGAATTAAGCACAAATAAACTAGGTCCAAGTATGAACAAACACATATGATCACCTTCTCTTGAAATATCCAAATGTGTGAATTCTAACTTCATCAACATGCTTATTCATCTCTTTCTAGCCAATTTGTAGATTTGGCTAAGTATGGGAAAATAGTGAAATATGATTGACAAGCCAACTTTTCACCCTCATATCTTTGATCACACTTAAATGCATAACTTGAGACCTAGTACATAAAAACTATAGACTACAGTTATCATAACCATATGACTAGATCTCCTTGATTCCTTCCCACATGGTAATGGTGATGTCATCAAACTACCAACTCATCTTTTCTGCTACTAGACCCAAAGTGTCTGGATGAAAACTATCATCAACCATGTGAATTTTACTTATGCACACAAGCTCTCAAATCATGGATCATATCTTATAGGACCCCTTGCACATGTTCAAACCTCCATACTCATCATTAATCCTTTCAAGCTATGTCAATACTAAAGATCAACCAACCATACATAAATCACACAAGAACAAACACATTTCACACTTTGTCATACAAGAAGAAGCACATTGCACACTTTTTCATTGTCACATAAACTATCAAGGCACTTCATCCACTCACTAGAGAACCTCCATGATGCCATCATGACATCATCATAACTACTCTCCAACAATCTCCACCTTTGTCATTGATGTCAACACCTATCAATATAGTAATATATAGCTCATCTTCTCTCTCTTCAAAGCACTTCCACAACAAAAACTTTCTCCCCCTTTGACACAATGAAAAAGTGAGCACACATTGATCCTAAGGACCTAAAAAGAATATCAAAATAGGAAATGACTATCTTATAAATATGATACAAACTCCCCATTACCTTGAACAACTTTTTCTTGTCTTGACAACTGCCTCTAGCTCCATGCCAACACTCTCTTCAATCAAGCACTGCAACTAATGAAGAAAGAACACACAAAAAAACTTAAATCTGATAGAAATTACCAAAAGACATCTGAGAGGGACTCCCCCTTAACCATAGACCTTCTATTGATTCATAGAAAAATAAATAATACCTAAGCTCTATCTTAGATACTCAAAAGTAGCTTTTGATAATGGTTTGGTCACAATATCTGTAAGTTGCTCTTTTGTAGGCACATGCTCCAACTTGACACATTAATTAATCACTTGTTCTCTAAATAAATTATATCTAATAGGAATGTGTTTAGTTTTTTAGTGCATAATAGGATTCTTTGAGATACTAATTTCACTAGTATTGTCATAATAAATAGGATAGGGTAGGATAGGGTCCATTTTATCTTACCTTGTAATCATCCAAAGTTTGTTTCATCCACATGACTTGTGTGCAACAAGAGAAATTTGTTATATACTCAACTTCTAAAGTTGATAGAGACACTAAGGCTTGCTTCTTGCTTAGCCAAGACATAAAACATTATACCATGAAGTAGACCCCACCACTGGTACTCCTCCTATCATCCACACATCCTACCCAATCAGCATCAGTATATGATTTCAAAGAGAGTTATTTACTCTTGGGATACCATAAACCATAGTCTATGGTGACTTTGAGATATCTCAAGATCCTTTTAACTGATTTGAAGTGAGATTATCTAGGGTTATCTTGAAACCTTCCTACAAGACCCATTACTTGAATGATGTCAGGCCTAAAAGCAATAGCGTACAAAATACTTCCAATCATGGATCTATACATAGTTTGATTAATTTTTGGTGAGTCATCGAGTTTACTTAACTTGCATCCTGTGATCATTGGAGTACCCATTGGCTTAAAATCCATCATGTCAAACTTCCTTAGCATATCCTTGATGTATTTAGCTTGAGAAATGAAGATCCCTGCATTAAGTTAATTAATTTTTAATCCTAAGAAGTAAGACAGTTCTCCCAACATAGACATTTCAAACTCAGTCTTTATAGTATCTACAAATTCTCTACTTAATTTATCATTATGAGATCCAAAAAAGAATTCGTCAACATTTACAATAACTATCAATGGATGATTACATTTTGTCTTAATGTACAAATTACTATCAGTTATCTCCCTCTAAAAACCTTGACTCAAAAGATACCTATCTAGCCTATCATACCAAGCTCTAGGAGCTTGTTTAAGACCATACAGAGCCTTCTTTAATTTACACACAAAATATTGATTACTTGACATGAAGTATCCTTCAGGTAACTCAATGTAGACTTATTCTAAGTTTCCATCCAAGAATGCAAATTTTACATCCATTTGATATACCTTGAAACCTTTGAAACATGCATATGCCAAAAAGAGTCTAATTGCTTCCATCCTTGCCACAAGCAAAAGTTTCATCAAAATATATTCCTTCAACTTGAGTATATCCTTTACACACTAATTTAGCCTTGTTTCTTGTGACTTATTTCTCATTCATCTTGTTCTTAAAAACCCATTTGGTACCTATCACATTTTTTATCTTTTGGTCTAGGAACTAAGTCCCATGTTTCATTCCTTTCTATTTGATCAATTTCTTTATCCATTGCATCATTCCAACTTTTATCTTTTCTAGCTTCCATAAAAAAATTTGGGTTCAATCATGGATAACAGATCTAAGTCTTGTTGATTTTGATTAATCAACATTCTCCTTCTAGTATGTAACCTTGCACCAACATTTCCAATAATCTGAGAGATTGGATGATCTTTATGAATTATTCTAGATAGAGCTTTAGTATCTTGTCTTTCTTCCTCTTCTTCATCTTCATCATCTGTTTGAATAGATAACTTATCATTTTTTATAATAACATTCTAAGTTGAGTCACTTACCTGTAATTTTGGCTTCTTGACTCTACTTGTCTCATCTACTCTTACATTTAAAATTTCAAAAATCTTGTGAAGTCTCTTATTGAAGCATATATAGACAGTATTAATAGAATAATATCCTAATAAGATTCCCTCATTAGATCTTGAATCAAATTTTCCAATATTATATTCATCTCTTTTGATGAAGCACCTGCTCCCAAACACTCTGAAATGTTTAACATTAGCTACTATATTCTTTCATAATTCATAAGGTGTCTTATTACCATTTACTCTGATTTGACATCAATTTAGGATGTACATAGAAGTCTTGGTTTCCTCTTCCCAATAGCCATCTAATATTTTTACATCTTGAATCATGGTTCTACCCATCTCAATAGTAGTCCTATTCTTCCTTTCAACTACACCATTCTATTTTGGTGTTCTAGCAACAAAATATTATCTTATTATCCTATGTTCATCATAGAAATCATTGAACTTATGAGACCAAAACTCACCTCCTCTATCTGATCTCACACACTTAATCTTTAAACCTTTATCATTTTCAACAAGAGCTTTGAATGCCACAAATTTTGTAAAAAATTTTGATTTTTCTTAAAGAAAGAAAATCCAAGTCATCCTAGTAAAATCATTAATGAGAAGCATGAATTAACTATTACCTTGAATACTTCCAATTCTCATAGGTCCACATAGATTAGTTTGAATCAACTCTAATGGCTCTATAGTGGAGAATTCCTTGTTTTTGTATCTTCTCTTGGTTTACTTCCCATTAAGATAGGCCTTGCAAAGATAAGAAAGAATCTTATAAATCTTGGGCATATGCCTTACCAACCCCTTTGAACTGATCTTTATCATATTATCAAATTTTATATGTCCAATCCTTCTATACCAAATCCAACTTTCATCCAAATGGCTCATGAAGTACTTCTCCTTTTGGGATTCAAAGAATACATACATGTTATCTATTTTATGAACCTTTACAACTAATCTATCAAATTTTTCCTTTCTTACTTCACAAACATCATCATGAAAATTTACAACATTTCCTTGCTTACACATTTGGCTTACACTTAAATCATTATGTTTCAAACCTTCTACATATAAGACATTATGTGTATTCGTATGGTCATTGTCCAAACTAACTGTACCTTTGCCAACAATGTTAGCAGATTTGTTATCACCAAATATCAATGTACCTAAGTTGGTCTTCTTTAGAGATATAAACTTATTCTTGTCTCCTGTTATATGATTTGACAATCCACTATCTATGAACCATCTCTTATTCTCATCTTCTTGAGTATGCAAAGCTGCTTGAACAAACAATGACTCTTCCTTTGGTGGTCTGCTTGAATTTTTCTTTTTTTCTTCTTTAGACTTAGTCTTCTTGAACTATTTGATGGTGTCAATGACTTGTATATATTTTTTCCAAAATTTTCTTCTATAGTTTTTATTTATATGACCTTGTTGGTTATAATTTTAGCATATGAGACCCCTTTTATGTCAGGATCTAGAACACACAAAGCTCTAATACCACTTGTTAGGATCCTACTCCATAAGAGCACAATTGATTACCTTTGTATAAGCAACTAAACATGGAATTAAACCATAAGTAATATGTAACTAAAATTTAGAAATAGCACAAAATATGAGAGACAATACAATCTTGTATTAACACTCTTCCAGAAGGAAATACAATGAAGAAATCACACTCTTCCCACACCTCTTGGGCATACAGTAATTCTCCCTCAAGAGTTATTTCTCTCAATCAATTACAAACCAACTCAAACACAGAGTTGTTCCCTCCACCAGTCAGTGACAATCAACCCAATGGTTGTTGTTGCCTACTGCCAATCCACCAAGTACTCCAAGTAGATCTCCTTGATCTTGCACACCTGCAGATCTAACTACTCTTACTTACCATGTAGATCTCCCTGATCTTGCACAACCTACAGATCAACTAATCTTACACACCTTGAGACAACCAACCCAATTGTTGTTCTTGCCTTAAAGTTGAGGATCTAATCCTTGTCCTTGATTACAATACAGCCCCATGGATCTATTAAATAGATCCCAAAATAAAAAATAATTAGAAATACAGACTCAAGACTAAAATTAGTCTTTACATGCAAACTAATTGTCCATCTAAAATTAGACCAGTTTTGGAAACACATGCAAATGCACACACACAAAGGTTGTCGACGTTGGTTCCTATCTGATCGATGTCGATCAACCCCTAACTGATGTTGTTTACTGTGTAACTGAATATGATCGACGTCAGTTGATCAGACCAATGTTGGTTACTTTAACACTCAGCAACCTCCACCATTTTCATCAGTGAAGCTTTTAGCTCCACAACTCAAAGCAGGTTAGTATTTGTTGATTACAGGTCACTCACAGGGGTTTTTGTTTGAGTGGGAGTAAAGCAATGGTAGAAGAAAGTAAGCTAAGAATGGAGAAATTCAATGCCAAGAATTATCAATTATGGAGGATGCAAATAGTATATTATCTGTATCATAAAGATCTGTACTTATCGTTGGGTGGGGTTGCATGCAAGCCCACAGATATGAAAGATGAAGAATGGAATGTTCTTGATCGGAAGGCTCTGGGATCTATAAGGTTGAGCCTGGCATGGTCTGTGATTTCCAACTTATTACAGGCAAAGACAATGGTAGAGTTAATGGAATCTTTGGCAAATTTATATGAAAAACCCTCAGCTTCAAATAAGGTATTTCTTATGAAGCAATTATTTAATTTGCAAATGCAGGAAGGTGGATCAGTACATAGTCATCTTAGTGATTTCCATGGATTAGTAAATTAGTTAATTTTAGTCAATATAGTTTTTGATGATGAAATCAAGGCTCTCTTAATCTTATGCTCTTTACCTGAAAGTTGGGATAGTTTGATAATGGCAGTTAGTAATACTGCATCTGCTTCAAATATCTTGAAAGTTGATGATGTTGTTAGTGTAATCTTGAATGAAGAAATTTACATAAAAAGCATAGGGGAATCATCAGGTAATGCTTTAAGTGTTGAAAGCAAGGGAAGGCAAAGAGAGAAGAGCAAGCAAAGGAAATCAAGGTCAAAGATAGGCAGTAGATCCAAATCCAGAAATGGAGGTATAACCTGTTAGAACTATGGAAACAAAGGGCATGTAAAGAAAGATTGTTGGTTGAAATAATATCAGCATGAAGAAAATGAAGAAGCAAAAGATGTAGGTATTGTTGCACAAGATGCTCTTGTATGTTCCTTGGATAAAGTGGAATCTTGGGTTTTAGATTCTGGTGCCTCTTTCCATGCAACCCCAAATAGAGAATTTTTTCATGATTATGTCCATGGAGACTTTGGAAAAATTTATTTAGGGGATGGTAAGCCTTGTCAAATGGTTGGCAAAGGGGAAGTGCAACTAAAATTGCAGAATGGCAACACATGGGTGTTGAAGGATGTCATGCATGTCCCAGTCCTAAAGTGGAATTTGATTTCTATAGAAAATTTGGGTGATGAGGGTTGCACAGTAACTCTCACAGCATAATCTTAGAAAGTTTCTAAGGGTGCACTTGTTTTAGCAAGAGTTAAGAAAGTAGGTACACTTTATCTATCTACTTGTATTACTGATTCTCCTTCTATTTTATCTACTTCAGATGTAGATGTAAAGATGTGGCACTGTAGGCTTGGTCACATGAGTGAGAAGGGAATGGATGTTCTTAAGTTAAATGGTAAGCTTTTAGGTTTGAAAAGCATAGATCAAGATTTCTGTAAGCAACAAAAGAAAGTGAGGTTTCTTGAAACTGGGTCAACAAAGAAGGGAGCTTCTATTAGAGGATCACAATATTGCATAAAGAAGAAATTTGATATTTTTGACAATGATAAGAATAGAAAAGCCTTGGTTTTCAAGGAGAAGATGATGGACAGAGATCAGCTCAAGAGGCTGAATAATTTTGAGTAGGGCAGTGTTGATTTAGACAAGGTTATGATTTAAAATGAGCTCGCAAATAAAAATCATCACTCACAAGAAAACATAATTATCGATGTCAGTCAGGTGAAAACCAACGTCGATCAGGCAGGAACTGACGTCAGTTATGTGCAAACAAAAGTTGGTGATGTCAGGCAAGTAGACACCGACGTCGGTCAAGGAACTTATGTTGGCGATCAGGAGGAATCGACATCGGTCGGGTGCAAACCAAGGTTGGCCAGAGGTGATCGGGATTGGTCACTATCAGAATGAATTTTAGGTGGATAGCAAGTTGTTAAGGAGTCTCAAATGCCCATGTGGAGGACTGAAAGGGTAAGTAAGCCTCAAATTTGTTATTCCCCTTCTTTACACTACTTGTTGCTCACTTATGGTCAAGAACCAGGAAGTTTTGAAGAGGCAATGCAGGTAGAATCTAAAAAATAGTGGGAGCATGGCATGAATAAGGAAATTGATTCCTTGGAAGAGAACCAAATGGGAGATTTGGTAGAGTTTCTAGTTGGGATGAAAGTGTTGAAAGATGAATGGATTTATAGGTTAAAGAAAGGAGAGAATGGACAGGTGAGATAGAAGGCCAGGTTATATGGTCTTGAGCAAGCTGCAGGACAATGGTGTCTAAGGTTTGATAGGTGTATGACAAAGCATGGCTTTAGTCAATGTCAATGTGACCATTGTGTTTATTTTACCAAGTTGGATAATATTAGCTACATTATCCTATTATTGTATGTAGTGTATATGCTTGTTGCAGGGTCACACATGCAGGAGATTGCTGAGCTAAAGGTAAAATTAGTTTAGAGGTTTGCCATGAAGGATTTGGAAATAGCAAAAAAAATCCTTGGCATGAGTATTTCTAGAGACAGGGAAAGTCATAGGTTGATTTTGTCTCCAGAGGATTATGTGAATAAGGCAGTGGAGAGGTTCAATATGCAGGATGCAAAACCGGTTAGCACGCCTATGGTTAGACAATTCACAAAATAGTGTCCTAAATCACATGATGAGGTTGAGTACATGAGTACTAGACCTAATATTACCCAAGCAGTGGGAGTTGTCAGCAAGTTAATGGCCAATCTAGGAAAGGAGCATTGGAAAGTAGTTTAGTGGATTCTCAGGTATCTGAGAGGGACCAACAGCAGGTATTTATGCTATGCAGGGTCAAGCACTTCTCTACATGGGTATCTAGATTCAGATATGGTAGGTGACTTAGATGACAGGAGAAGCACCACAGGATATGTGTTCACTATTGGTGCTATGGTGGTTAGCTGGATTTCAGAGATGCAGAAGGTTATTGCAGTCACAGTGGCTAGCAACGATAAGAACCCTGCGGAAATGTTAACAAAGCTGGGAACAAAGGAGAAGTTGAATCTTCATTAAACTTCTATTGGTCTTCAAGATTAAACTTGAAGAGGGATACAAGCTAGGAAACAAAATTAGAAGATGTACAGGTACAGGTGCAGCTGTTTATCTCCAAGTGGGAGATTGTTAAGTTGTGGAGCTAAAAGCTTCACTGATGCAAATGGTAGAGGTTGTTGAGTGTTAAAGTAACTGACGTTGGTCATATTCAGTTACATAGTAACTGACATTGGTTAGGAGTTAGTCAGCATTGGTCAAATAAGAACCGACATCGGTAACCTGTGTGTGTGCATTTGCATGCATTTCTAGAACTGGTCTAATTTTAGACAGACAATTAGTTTGCATGTAAAGACTAATTTTAGTCTTGAGTCTATGTTTCTAATTATTGTTTGTTTTGGGATCTATTTAATAGACCCATG
This sequence comes from Torreya grandis, assembly GCA_037957365.1. Taxonomy (NCBI): domain Eukaryota; kingdom Viridiplantae; phylum Streptophyta; class Pinopsida; order Cupressales; family Taxaceae; genus Torreya; species Torreya grandis. The sequence goes on along the minus strand of JARHVA010001173.1, from coordinate 3,156,531 downwards.
GGGTTGTATTGTAATCAAGGACAAAGATTAGATCCTCAACTTGAAGGCAAGAACAACAATTGGGTTGGTTGTCTCAAGGTGTGTAAGATCAGTTGATCTATAGGTTGTGCAAGATCAGGGAGATCTACATGGTAAGTAAGATCAGTTAGATCTGCAGGTGTGAAAGATCAAAGAGATCTACTTGGAGTACTTGGAGTACTTAGTGGACTGGCAGTAGGCAACAACAACCATTGGGTTGATTGTCACTGACTGGTGGAGGGAACAACTCTGTGTTTGAGTTGGTTTGTAATTGATTGAGAGAAAGAAATCTTGAGGGAGAATTACTGTACACCCAAGAGGTGTCGGAGGAGTGTGATTTCTTCATTGTATTTCCTTCTGGAAGAGTGTTAATACAAGATTGTATTATCTCTCATATTCTGTGTTGTTTCTGAATTCTAGTTACATATTACTTCTGGTTTAATTCCATGTTTAGTTGCTTATACAAAGGTAATCAATTGTACTCTTAAGGAGTATTATCCTAACATTTTGATCTCTAGAGAGAGAGCAATTCCTATATCTATGACTGAATTAATTGTAAGAGAAGCAATACTCATTGAATACATTGTTCATGTTTGATCCTCTTTTATCTTGACCATTACTTCTCAATGGATTTTCAATCTTGATTCTTTTGGTGGAGATGAGATCCCTATTGTCTCTTGAAAGAAGCACATCTGAGTAAGTCATGATTTTATTTTGCTTGAAATCTTCACTTATCATGAACTGAAGATTCTTGATTGTTACTTCTAGATTTTTTACTTGTCTCTTCACTTCTAATAAAGCACAAACTATATTTTTTTGAATACAAGCCATAACCTCCTTGTTAATCATTTTTACCTTTGATCACCTTTAAGTGGTTAAACTTTGCATGAAGGACTTGCTCTGATATCAATTGTTGGAGTCATGATTATCATTACACCAAAATATTGACCTATTAATGCCCAATACAAATTCCAGATAAGTACCCATGGGAGGTTTTTAATCCATGTTACAAATCCCTAAGGGAGACATTGGATACCTATCCAACAGACTTCACTGAGATCCAACACATAGGCATGACACGTGTATTTGCATTAAAAATATCGTTCATCGTTACAACCTTGAGTGATTTAAAGCAATTAAAATGGATAAATAATTTTTTGGTGTAGTATATTCCACTTGAGCCACATCCAAAGTAGAGCCAATGTTAGAGAGCATTGTGGTGGTATTTAGTATAATAACCCCACTAGGTTTTACCATATTATTATTATTATTATTATTATTATTATTATTATTATTATTATTATTATTCACCATCAAATATTTGATTAGTGATCTTTAACTAACTGCATTTATTTAGTTAACCAATAGGTTTATAGCTAATTCACTTAGCTAAGGATCACCATGAGCAGATATAACAATCATGAACAATAATGAAAAAGTAATAAATATTACATATAACCATTAATGAAATAGTACAAATTCAACCATGATTGATATAACCATTATAGCCACT